>NQII01010664.1:0-36878 GCA_002778355.1 Clitarchus hookeri
AAAAACTTTTCTGCTTTCTGTTATCTTCATTACACTTCTCTAATACTGTATCTGCATAGAGTTCAAATAATATTGCTAATTATTAGTTAACAGATGTTGTAATGACGCAATATATTAATTATCGGGATTTGAAATTAAGGCCGTGGGAAATTAAAGTCGTGGGAGTTCGTTTATCATGGTATAACATTTATCAGGCATACGTGCATCAGTGATAGAAGCTGCATCGACAGTTTTTGTTCTGGAAGCTTCGGATTATCTGTTACCTATGATGCAGTTCGGCTGGCGTGGGAAAGTGGTTGACCGGCCCACGCCATGCCTTTATCTGTGGAGAGGCGGGGGCGGTAGGCACGCAGCGACAAATACTTGTGTGCCTATTGCCGGATAGCAGTAGACATAGTTTGCTAGGTTGTCATTTCACGAACAGTAATAATATGCATGCACTTATTCCTCATTAATTTTGCACATATGATATGGTTAACGGAGATGTTTTCTATATGTTAAAAATTTTAACCCACTATTGATTATAAGAACAATGTTATCCATTTGCATTTGATGAGTGTTAAACTAAATACATGTACTATGTTTTTGCATTGGTTCATGACATTGATCCATTCAGACCGGACAATCATATTTTTTATATAACGAACAGGAGTTATTTTTGGCCAGCACTGTACACTGGCGAGGCTCAGTACCCAAGGATTGTCTGCGAGCGTAAAAGATTCATAAAGCGTGCAGAGTGCTACTAGTCTAGGTTGTAATGTTCCGTACTGCTATAGCCGAGCAAGAAGCCTACAGTCCATTGGTTGTGATAACTAAACAAGTGCCGTGTAGACTACAGCATTCATTAGATATGTTTTGTGTGTAACACATGAAACTGTGAATTTACGAGGGTCTGAAAAGTTTTCATTTGTGTTTCATAAACTGAAAAACATTTCTTCATTTTCTTGTACAGCCCCAACAAATGCAGTGTGTATTGATATCGCTACGAGACTCAGGTTCAGAAATATCAAACCCAAGCCGTAGCCTATGTTCTAGAATGAAACAAATGTACATAATTAGCGGATCACTTGTACAGTATTTAATGATTGGCGCAATGCTTGTAGTTTTATATTATTTCCTTTTTGGTTTAATGGTTACTGCAATGGACAGTTGCTTTCATAAAATGTTGATCCACTAGATTTACTTGTAGAATAANTTTTTGGTTTAATGGTTACTGCAATGGACAGTTGCTTTCATAAAATGTTGATCCACTAGATTTACTTGTAGAATAATAGCAGTATAGAGTTAATAACTCTAAAAGATACAGGTTATAATTAACAAATCCATAGAATTACATTACTGACAGCAAACTAATTATTCATGGATTACTGCAGTTAGGTTTCTTGAGAAAACGCCGAAGAGTATTGCAAAGGTTATAAAAAAACATTCTTCTATAGCTTTTAGGAACGTTAAATAAAAATAATTCTCAAATTCTAGTTTGCANCAAAGGTTATAAAAAAACATTCTTCTATAGCTTTTAGGAACGTTAAATAAAAATAATTCTCAAATTCTAGTTTGCTTTTAAAATTCACTTATTTGCATTGCATGTCAATGAATGAACTTCTATTATCCTGCATACTCTTACATCTTAGCAAGAAAAACAGTGTGGCGCGAGTTCTGATCATTTTCAGTTCTACTACATCTTTGATGTGTAAACGAGTTTTGAATTTGCTGGCAGAGTATGAAAATTACTCTAATCAGTGCTGACAAATACATAATGTTTCAAATACATTACCAGTCAGTTTTTAGAATGACACTGGGCTTTATCTCTATTATATATTTTAATTCAGTGAAAATGTAGAGTAAAGGGTACTAAATTATATATAATTTCTTTTTGCAATAAAATACACAACCAAAAAATCATCTACACACATTTCAAATCAAAAAATGGGTGTGAAAAATACTACAGCAGGACACAATCACAAATTGCATAAAACCTTTCACCAATAGGTAGAAATAGGCCTGAATAAAAATTGTTCATAATTCTGTGAGCTTTCAAATGGTGTATTTAGAATTTCTGTAAGATAATTATTAGCTGAGATAATAAAATAAAAGTGAACCACTGCACAACAATATTAAATTAAGTTGTCTGTAAAATTAAATTAACTTTTACTGACGACTGTTTATGTATATTGTAACGATACGTACGTTCAGGAGGTCCTGTTTTCAATGATGCATGTCTAGAAGGTGTAATGATGCACCTCAAGGTATTGACGGCTGGAAACTACCACTCGGCTAGCTCAGTGGTAGCAACAAGAGACTCATTAAAAAGGCGCCAATTAAATACCAAATAAAGAAGTCAAGTTCCGGTTTATTTGTTGACTTGTGTATATTAATCAACTAAAAAAGTTCACATATGATCTTCAGGTATGCCGAGTACGAACAGGTTTACAGATAAACGGACAAGTATAGAGCTGCGCCACAGTGATTAATTGATTATCTACGTCTTAACACTTATCATTGCCTGAAGGAAAAACGGAGGCAGCGACCTCTCACACTGGCTGAGAAATAATGAGCAGAATAAAGTTGCTGATGTGGAGGTTATGCGCAACGCCTGACGCGGCCTCCGCGAGTCGCTGCAGAGAGTCTACTGCTGGAGCACTGGGTATCGACTGCTTGACAGCGACAGGCACACTCAGTATTTGTCACGTGCCTATCACCCCTCCTCCCAAAGATAAGGGCACGGCAGCCAACATCTGCCAGCAGCGCCATCCAAACTGCATCGTTTGTAAAAGATAATCCAACTTCTCGAACAAAACCTGATGACGCAGTCGGAAAGTTTCTAATCTAATGTTGACGCTTAACAAAATACTACAACTTTCGAAACGGCAAATGTACGCCCGGTAACGATAAACGAACCCCCGTGGCTTTAATTTTGAATCCTGATCAAATATTAAGAAACTTTGCAAAACTAAAGACCATGAACTGCGTATCCCAATAACTAATAACTTGCATCGTTACAATATATACATGAGCCAACCATTCAATCATTAAGTGAACAATTAAATTTCTAAATGTAATATCACACAATGTTGGTATAATCGTGCATTAAAGCCCGTAACAATTTAAAAGTCCTCTATGTCGGAGGCATCGTTGACAACGTTAGTGCACGTCACTACTCGGTTCTTGGCACATAAGACCACACTGCAGTCATGCACGCACACACTCACATATGTTGCTGCAATCACTTTCACACTTACAAGATATCAAGTTCAGGAGCTGGTCCAGGGCTGGAGGAGAGGATGATGTAGGAACAGGTGTGCCACACACACTTCTTAGCTAACCTTATCCATTGAAGTTAGGAGTAGTTGCATGGATGTAGACAAAATAAGGTCATCTTGTTTGTCTGTGAATTCTGGAAAAGTGCACGGATTTCTCCCTGGAGGTTGTCAAGGATATTGGTAAGTTCTCCTAGCAGAGTAGTGGTGATTGCCTGCTGCACCAAGAAATGTGCTCTCAAAGACCTGAAAGGAGAAATGAAAGTCATGTCGAGTACAACATAATATTTATACCTCACTATACATTTCTTAAACCGAATAATAATCGCTAGTAATTAATATTGTAGTATACTGGCTAAGAGGTTTCCTTGAAAATCATGACCATTTCTTTGCCGATATTAATTTTGTTATAACGCAAAACTCATGTAATTGCTTATTAAATTCATTGTTTGGGTGACAGTGCTGTTTGCAGCTGAATTTTTGCAAATATGTTACTTTTATTATATTTGATAGGCCCTACTATACAAATCATATAGCCATTGCATTAGGGAGGTGCAGAAATTGCTGCCCATCTACCACTTAACCAGAGTATGTCCATCGCCAGCGCTCAAGCTACAGAATTTATAGGTACTAAACGGAGCTGCTTAATTTCAATGTCCTTCAAACCGGATGAAATAGGCTTCTTGAGAAAGGAAATGTCGCATCTCCCTACTGCAGCGATCTCACTTGCTTTTGGTGTTTCACTAATGCGTGGAATGGAACTAAAATAATATGCAACAGCAAGAGTTGTGCATCTGATTGTGGCCATCTAATGTGTTTATGTTGATATCTGCATCACCAAAACCAAACTGAGTAGCACTATGAACATCTGAATTCTTCTGATACAGTACTGACTGCTCATAGCTGTGAACATCTAGCAGTCCAACAAGCAGTTTGGAAACATGACGACTATGACGATGCAAACCGACAGCAATGAGTAAAGTAAAGAGAGATGACCAAGATCTACATGCTGCTCTCAATGCTTGTCCTATGGCGATCCATTTCCTTCTTAAGCTGTTTCAGTCAGGATTATGAGATGATATAATAGTTTCCAAAATAGAATACAGTCTGTCAGGAAAGATACTGTTACCTGACAGATAAGTACGGCCTGCTGCAGCATACGTAGTACAGTCATAATACAAGGAGCGAATATCCTCTTTCAGTAATTCGGCAGCAGTTTTCACAATACATAGGCGCTCCTCAGTCGAAGAACTTTTACGGTCAGAATACCACTTATGATGTAGAAGCTGATCAGCTGTTCCCTCGTAATTAACTACTGACGACCTACCAGGAAGATCTGTGATCACAACCCCATTGCCATTGTGTGATTTCAGCTTTTCTTTCATATAATTGCAACTGTATGAACAAGAATGTGTGGATGACGACTGCATAAGTATAACAAGGTCATCTAGCAGGAACAGACATTTATCACTTCTTTCCGTAAATTCTTTTAGTCTGCAGAAGGCTTCTTTTTTATTCTTATCTTCTGGTCCACCTCGTCTCTCAATGTCTCCATCACTGGTACCAGAAGAAAAGACCAGCAAATTGATGTGTTTATGATATTTGGCTTTCGCAGTGACAAGATCCTGTACACTGTCTATTTGAGCTTGCACAATACTACCCCAATGGTCACTTCGCTATTCAGCCCTTAATTTAAAAGTACTAGAGTTGACACTTCATGTATATATTTTCTGTACAACACTTCTTTCTTGATTTCCTCTCTCACTGACGCTTCCTCACCGCATAATACACAAATCCCTCTTAAAGTTAAACATTGGCAATGTTAGTTTGTTCAACGCAACTTCATTTACATAATTTCTTCCTTTTCTACACTACTTTCTTTCTCTATTGTACTTTTTCTGGTATAACTTTTTCGACANTCATTTACATAATTTCTTCCTTTTCTACACTACTTTCTTTCTCTATTGTACTTTTTCTGGTATAACTTTTTCGACACAAATAAAATAAAATCTTGTCATATCCACGCTCTTGCCTAGCAGCTACAAGGCGACGCATGCCTCTCGTAACCACCACAGAATGTCCGCCATTATTAACAACATCATCACATATAAAGCACTTCTCACGCATCCTAACGCCATGCTGATAGTACACGATAGTAAGCCGCCGAGTCTCAGGGATTATGTTACTTCTAAAATTCACACAGTGGAAAACGTACAAAACTGGTACCACACAGGTTAGTAATTCACTTCTCACAGCAATACAATAACGTACGACGATGTAAAACACCTGGCGCACAGTGGCATGCTCAGACCTGTTCCCTCAAACAACTGAACTCTGAATCATCACTGCATTTTTACTACCACTAACTAGAAAAGTACAGCTGCAGGATTTATAACCCATTTTTGATTCGAAATGGGTTTCCAACAGCTGAAATATTGCTCACTGCAAATAAAGCCCTACATTTGATGATAAAAAAACCTTCAAATTTGTTAGCTATAAATGTACAAGGCTATTAGCAAACACGTTTTTCAGGCAGGGGCAAAATACACAATTTATTTTCATAATGATAATACTTTTGTATTTGGGTTTCATTAAAAGTTTTACTTAGAATCAGGTTTTCCTCACCAGGAGCTTATCACTAGCTTTCCGTATTTCTGATTGGGNTTCATTAAAAGTTTTACTTAGAATCAGGTTTTCCTCACCAGGAGCTTATCACTAGCTTTCCGTATTTCTGATTGGGTCCGTCTGCACTCTGTCCCTGTTGCTGTTATGGGATCTACTTTTGTCAGAATGTATCCAGAAGTCGCTGTTAGAATATCTGGATGCCTTGGATATGTGAAAGATGGAGAAGGTCTATGAGGGGCCAGGAAAGGATAATTATCCCGAGTAGCTGCTTTTCTGAAGGAAACGTCCTACACCAACAAAAGTAGCATTAATGGGTTCTGCACAGCTTTCCTTATTCACATTCAGGAGGGCGTAGTTTTAAAATAAATAGAATGTATTAAATAAAAGAGTTAAAAGTATGAGTAGCCCGCCGCTTTGTTTACTTCGGACGCCATGATTTTTGGTGAAGTAATGCATTAGTAACATGAACAAATGCGCATCGTACCGTCACCTTATTGGCTGTGATCTGTAGACGTCATCGTCACTGAATTTTACGTGGAAGATGAGATGCCAATAGTTGTGTTCGTGAGTTGTGGCATCCGAATCCGACCTTGCGAAGGCTTGTGATTTAAGAATGGAGGGTGCAAGAACGAGTGCTTCTGTGCGTACTATTCACCTATGTGGCGGGTGTTACTTGGATGTTTTAGCAGATCAAGGTGTTTTGTCGATTGAGGTAAGATGCACGACAGTTGGGTCGAGGACAATGTAATAACACTCGCCGCCTACCTAGGTGAGTTGATTCATAGTCTTCCGGTGTGTTTAACTGTTACTTTAAAACCCTAAAATCCTAGGTTAGATTAACATTCTAAAATCAGAGGTTAGTTTAAAACCCTACTATACTTCATCTCATATAAGTTGGCCAGATTCTGACAGGTCTGTGAAATTCAGAACCACCAATTCCATTGCAGTGAAACAACTTTTACTATAATTGCCACAGCATTGTATCACCTGACTGGTCGCTTTGTTGTGTATATTTTAATGTTGGTACCGTAAGAAAGAAAACAGTTAATTACAATAAAATTATTTATTTCAATTTTAAACATAAAGTTATATACTTTTTTTACTAAAAGTAATTATTTTGTTTTTATAAACTGTATTAAGTGTATAAGCTGAACATCTACAAAATATGAAAACATGTTAATTTTTCGTCCTAAGGTGTGCGCATGCACGACAGGGTGGCACGTTCTATCTCAGCGACGCCATTGAGTCATTGCAAGTGCTTTTTCTGTGATTTTGCAATTTTGGCTCTATATCTTGTTTTTAGTGTTTTAGAATTGTATACTTCATTTAAGATAATTCTAATATAGACTTAACTTATATTTCATCTGTAGGTTAACTTTAAAAGGAGAAGAGTCAACCATTTAAAAATACGGGAATCACGAGGCAGGCAAAGTGCTACCATCTGTTGAGAAACGCATTCAGCTCACAAGAGCACAGCGTCACGCCATGCACGCTATCTGTCTCTCTCCCGAAGCACTAAACAGCCAGATCTCCTGAACCACTAGCCAGCCATAAAATTTTCATTTCTGGTGTAAAATAACAAATTTATGAACATATACCAATGGCTTTATTTTCCCGCGAGCTCTGTATAATTTTTAAAGTAACATATATTTCCTTCAACAGCGATTTTGTTTACTGGCAANTTTATTTTCCCGCGAGCTCTGTATAATTTTTAAAGTAACATATATTTCCTTCAACAGCGATTTTGTTTACTGGCAATTTCCTTTGCGCCGGTAATCGTTAAGTCTACGTCCAAACACGCCATGTTATTTTGCTGCCCGCTTTGCAAAGTTGTTGGTGAGTTGTCAAGCAAGTCCCCAAAATTATTTTTATTTCAATTCTCACTGTGTTAGCTGTAATGACCAATGTGTGATAAAAACTACAATCACCATCTCGCAAATATTAACCCAAATTCANCTCACTGTGTTAGCTGTAATGACCAATGTGTGATAAAAACTACAATCACCATCTCGCAAATATTAACCCAAATTCACTGTCTCTGATAAATTAAAAAAGTTGGCAAATATTTAATATTTTGCAAAGTTATATAATGACAGCATTAAAATAAACAACATCGTTGCAATGTGGCCGATCAGCTGATGGCAGAAGGATACGTAGTCAGACGTAAACAGTGGTACTACTTTCGCAGACCTGTCAGAATCTGGCCAACTTATAAGAGACAGAGTATATCCTAGGTTAGTATAAATACCTACAATCCTAGGTTAGCTTAAAACCCAACAATCCTAGGTTAGTTAAAATATGTAAAATAGTGATTCACTCATCGTGGGGTTACGTTCTGTTAGTTTAGGTGGACACATATTACGAAATTAGTCGGACGTTAATGCCGCTAGTATATTCGTGTTCTGCGTAATTAGTAGAGTGGAAATATACCACTTTTCGGGTTTTTTTTTACAGAAAAGCCGGTACTCTGGATAATTACAGTTGCCTTGCTTTAATTGTGGTAAGGCCGCTGTAAACTATGTGCTTTGCTGCCAGTCTTTTAATTGTTCCTCCCATTCCGTCGCAAGACCTTTCTCCGTTTGAGCTAACGCGAGTGGCATTATTGTACTGAGCAGCACATCCATCGGAACAGTAGTACGACTTAGAAGGTTCATTCCCATTTTGTGACTTGAGGAAAGAAATAAGTTTCTTTTGAAACAAGAGCACAGTAACAGTGCCATGAACTAAGCAGTCAGAAGCTGATATGGTCAATACTTCCAGTCTGAGTGTACCTCAAGTAAACTGCAAAAGGGAGAATGGTTACTTGAGAGTTATTCCAGTAAAATGATAGAACTCAATTTTGCAATTTGAATAACTAATTTTCTGCAAAATGTTTAAAAAATAAAGACTGCTGCTTTTCTATGAAAGAACGACGCACGAGTACTTGTAATTTCTCCGCAAACTATTTCACAAATATTTCTACCTGTACAGTTAGTGTTTCCAAATGGCATCTGCCAGTTGTCAGCCATTTACAGCAAGNTATTTCACAAATATTTCTACCTGTACAGTTAGTGTTTCCAAATGGCATCTGCCAGTTGTCAGCCATTTACAGCAAGCGACAGTTTCACTGATATTTCCATAGAAACCTCTCAAAGGTGGTTTGCTGATGGTACATTCTCGTCATTCATTGAAATAGCACTCTGCGGTAGGCTCCAGACAGACACGAGCATTGATGCAGTCGATATCAGCTCGTACAGCAGACAGTTTACAAAATGCTGTTNGGTAGGCTCCAGACAGACACGAGCATTGATGCAGTCGTTATCAGCTCGTACGGCAGACAGTTTACAAAATGCTGTCACATTTTGATGCACAGAACACACGCACACAGTGTTGGTACCACTGGCTCCAGCCAAAATGTCATTTTTACGGCATANACATTTTGATGCACAGAACACACGCACACAGTGTTGGTACCACTGGCTCCAGCCAAAATGTCATTTTTACGGCATAACTCTTCCAAACTTGGAAATGCCTACTTTATCGAGTCCTGGATTCTGTTCTTTACACAATTTACAAACCTCCCACAAGTTGTTGATTAATACTATTCTTTATTCGGCATACATTTTTAAACCATCTTTTTTAATGGATTTAAAGTATTTTTCCCTGGCATCACACGACTCATTTCATCAATTACACAAAACTCTTTTATCTTCTCTGCAGTTTTGCTACCCAAAGTCTTTCCTGGTTTGCGATTTGGTGAACATAAAATACCCTTTTCTTTCACCAGATTCTTCACTAATCTTGACGCATAGTCAAGAACGTTGAATTCATCTTGCATTCTTCTCGCAGTCTAAAGTTTAATATTAATATTTTCTCACTATGATCTGTAGTTGAGTTGTAAGATTTATTCAACTGTTGTAAAATCTCACAACTGTTTGCGTCTTGATCTTCGCTATTAGCATCACCAATACCTAACAACTACGGGATGTCTTTTTAACTAATCTTTTAGATTTTACTGGTGTTTCACACAGAGAAGGAAGACTCCTGTTCTTAATGACTTAGAGGCACAGGTTTTTTCAGGAGTATTGATTTCTTTTCCACTTTATTCAGCATTACTATCGCCTTCACTGCTTTCTGCTGAGTTAAAAACAACATCTAGGTTTTGTGTTGGTGATGTAGCTGTAGAAGGTGCTGTTTGGTTTGGTGGTGGTTCTTCGGCCTGCTGTTTCTGCACACATCACACACTTTCTCTCCTAACTCAAGTTCACTTTACTGTACACAAATTTACTACGGCCGTTATAATATTTGCTGTACGTACTACCAAATGCTATAGTGGGGAAGGCTACGAAGATCAAGCAAATTTTGGGGTAAAACATATAAAATTTATGTAAATTAAATGTAATATGGTTTACTTAATAACGATATATACAAGAAGACCTAAATTAACCAAACTTCACAAGAGGGGAGTACAGGGGTCGCATGTGCCGACACATGATAGAGTTTTATAATAAGTAGTTAAGGAAGTGTTGTATTGTTAAGTTAGGTTTAATTTGGAGAGGTCTTCTGCATTAGACTTGGCTGGGCGGCAGCAGTACGTAAGCCCTTCAATGCAATATTACACAATACAATTCACTGCACTTCCATTCCACGCAAATACTACATTATAAATCACGTTACTCACGCATTCAAGTGGCGAATATAGCGCCATGGTGATGTAATGCTGATAACTCACATATACCTCACATTTACCTGCTATTCTAATGTGTACAAACTCCACTCCCACGCTCGTATTTCCGCAAAATAATTAGATTTAACTTGTCAAATGGATATAGTTGCAACAAAACACGCTCAATAGCCCTCGTAAATCACAAGCCTTTGCACGGTCATAGCCACACGTTATACTGAACTTCCACAAACTACCAGCATACAACTGTCTCTGTGCATTGCTGTTCAACCAATGCATCAAGGCGATACACGTTCACCGCTCATAAACAACACCTGGGAACGTCTTTTTGAACGACATACTATATGTATATTTTTTCTAGTACTGCCACATTACGTAATACAATCCTTTTGTGAATATAGACAAGGTAAGCCTTGAAAAATTCAACAGAGTTAAATTATACTTAGATACTGTTTCATTACTGTGATTTATACCTGTATAACCTAGCGCGTTACATAAATATACCCCGTAAAACTAGTTTTGTTAACAAAAATTAGTATAAATCTTGACTTATTCTGGTCAACATTTCTTGTATGGTCTGTACTTCCTTAGATACACTTGCGACATCTTTCTTTACACCGTCCACTCCCTGCAGTATCACTTGCACAAGTCCTACTTCTGTAATATTCTTCTTGTCCACTGCTTTCTTAAGTCTCTTGTTGACTTCCTCAAAGACTCTGTCTGCCCTCTTTCAACATACTCTATTTTGCTTCATCAGCTGTAATTTTATATCAAGCTTTTTCCATTTCTTTAAAGCTTGCTTCCTGTGATGCTTTTTTTGTTTCTGTTCTTCTTTAATTTTCATTTGGTCCTCAAGATATGTTTTATAACAGCTACACGCAGTCATTGCCTTTCCCAGAAGGTCTNTTCTTTAATTTTCATTTGGTCCTCAAGATATGTTTTATAACAGCTACACGCAGTCATTGCCTTTCCCAGAAGGTCTTTAGTAATAGGGACAAATTGAGTCTGTGCACAGACAAGGAAGGAACTGTAAACTATCTCTATCCCATTCCGTAGTTATAAAAAAGTGCGGCTTCTTTGAAGGAGACATAGTAGATTCACAAAAGTTATATAAATGGCTTTTGAACACCATACCTGTTTCATATTTAGGAGGGCATAATTACAAAATAAGCAGAACGTTGAAAACAAAATAGATAATATGCTAGGAGTTTGGTCGCTTTGTTTACGTCGGACACCACGGGTATAGTCCTGTAATGCTGTAGTAACGTAAACAAATGTGAATCTGCAGTCGCTCATTTGCTGTGGATGAGCAGACGTTACCATAGGTTTGTTGCAGTTTAGTGCGGTTCGTGGCGAGTGGAGTGTTAATACGCGCGTGTGTTGTGACGTCCGAATCCCACCGTACCAAGACTTGTGATATACGAATGGAGGGTGCAAGTATGAGTACTTCTGTGGTGGGTATTAAATGGAAGTTTGCCAGTTTGTTGAATTAACGTTGTTTTGACCGAACTAGGTGAGTAAATTCACATTCTTCTGGTATGTTACTTTAAAACCCTAAAATCCTAGATTAGAATAAAATCCTAGCTTAGATTCAAACNATTCACATTCTTCTGGTATGTTACTTTAAAACCCTAAAATCCTAGATTAGAATAAAATCCTAGCTTAGATTCAAATGGTTAAATCATAGGTTAGATTTTAAACCTACAATCATTAGTTAGATTATAACACTAAAACTCTAGGTTACATTAAAAATGAAAAATAGTGATTCACTCATCGTAGGGTTAGGTTAAGTAAGGTTAGATGGGCACATATTAAGAAATTGGGTGGACAAATGTTAAATTGAGGTATTTTCATATTTTCCGTGGGTGTATCGTTTAGTGATTTTACCCCACAATTTCCCTGATCTTCACAGTCCTACCCACTATCATTTTGTGGTTTGTAATGCTCCTAATAAATGCGTGTTACATGTAATTGGTAGTCGAAATATACCACTTTCCGGAATTTTTGTTACTATTTTCGGAAAGGCCTTTAAATACTTTACAATTACCCATGAAAAAAGGCTTATGTAAACGACTCATTTTTCTACACATCTCTTTATTTTCACTCGAGGTCATTTTCTACGAAAATGGGCATATTACAGTGAAATATCCAACAAATATTCTATGCACAATAGCATGTTAGTAATCAAAGAATACTAAGGTCTGGCGAGAACTTCAAATCTGAATCAGTACCTAACGAGCTGTTTACAAGTATTCTCAAACTAGCGCGAAAATGAATGTTTACTATCAAAATATGACCGACTTACGGCGGGAAATTAGAAATTGAATTGTTACAGTAACTATGTTACTGAGAAATTCCTGTATCTAATTTAAAACACTTACCTCCAAAACATTTCAAAAATTCTTTTTTCCATTTACATCACGAAAATATAACCATCTTTTTTTTAGGACAACAAAATATTTCTCCATATGACCAAATAAAAAATGTACAGAGCACTAACATAATTAACTCTTTATAAATAAACACAAGCCCAGCAGCAAACAGAAAACATAGTGAAGGGTCGTTCGCGAGCGAGTCGTTCACAACGAACGACTAGAGAGCGACTCCCGAACAACTCATTTTTAAAGAGTCGACTCATTCACGAATGACCAGAGCTACCGCTCGGCAGTTCGCTCCGCTCAGTCAGCCTAAAAGGCGACAGCTTATCGGCTCCTTGGAGAGATAGAAAAACTGCTAGTGTAGCGGTTAACTATCGCATTCGGTGGGTATATCTCCTCTTTTTACGAGCACGCAAGCTATAAATTCGAAGATAGACATAACTCGTAAGTGGCTATATAATATATATTTCTAAGCGTGGACAAAAAATTCAAGCATAATAAGAGCAAGGTTTTCAATATATTTTCATTAAGTATTTTTCTAATATTTTGACAGCAAAATAGTTTTAGTTTGGGAAAATTACGTAAAAACATCATTCACTGCTCGCTCTCGAGTTTTCTACAAATTTCAATTCACAAAAAAAAAAATAATACTCCAATAACAATGTTAAAATTAATATACATTATAATTATGCTATATTTAACATTCTAAATTAATTTAAAAACAACATAAAAATGTTACTAACATAAATACAATACCTTAAACCGTGTAGAACATGCTAGTCACAGGTCGCGAATATCCCAACAAGATCTCATTTAGCTGACAAAAACGTGTACTCTTGCACTAAAAATTTTTATAATGTATCCTGTACGTGCAGTTTACAGTATAAATATATCTGTAACACACAGTTTCAGTACTCTGATTACCATTATTATAATTCCGAACAATATGAAGAAATAAATCACACGACTGTTTAAACCAGCAATTTAAGTTTTCAACTGTATGTAATACATGTTACAATTAGTCTTAGTCGCGGATAGTATACTTCACTCAACTTTAAATATAACAGCCCATAAAAAAGTTATCTCTGCAAAGTATTTTACAAATTCCCACTCAAAAATAATATCTGTGACACTGATTTTCCTGACAGCCTATTTCTTTTTTCTGTAATAACCTGTCCTGCCTTGGAAAAAACTCTCTCGCACGGAACAGAAGTCGCAACCGCACACAAACGTTTTTGTGCTATTTGATACAGTGCTGGGTAAACTTGGCGCCTCTCAAACCACCAAGTAAGTGGGTTCCCATTCCGAAGAAGCAGTGGTTCCTGAAGGAATTTATCCACTTCAACGATCCCGGCAGCTTTTGGATTGGGATTACTGATCAATTTTGACACACTTCGATCAAATTCATCCCATATGGCTGACCCACTTTCTGTTATTATGTCTTCCACTGCAGCTATTCTAGGGGTGATTGACTTTCGTGCGAATGTCTCGCACTGGGTAATCAGCGATTGCTTGATTCTCTCAGAGCATCGTGAGTCGGAGAAACCATGAGATTTAAACCTGGGATCCAACAATGTAGCCTCTGCAAACACTTTGTTTTCTTCGATCCCTTTAAAGCGTTTATTTAAGGCTTCCGCCAATCGCTCTGCCATGTTCTGAACTGGATCATCTTCAGTGGGAATGTTAATAAATCTGTTACACCATGATTTTAGTGATTTGCTAAAAAGAATAACTTTTGAAACAGTAACCTGTTTTTCAGAGCTCATTTCTTCCGTACAGTCCTTGAAAACTTTCAGCAATTCACATACCTGTCCTATGCAGTTCACGTCTTCGTTCGTGATTATCGGAAGGTCAGGATAGTTGATGGCTATTGTTGAAACTAGGGCCGTTTTGACATCAATAATTCTTTGTAGCATATCATAAGTGGAGTTCCACCTTGTGATAACATCCTGTTTTAGTTTTAGACATGGCTGGTCTAGTTGTTCTTGCATAACCTTCAGTTTTGTACTGGCTTGTGGGCTTCTCTTAAAAAATTCCACAATAGTTTTTACTTTCGAGATAAGCTCCTTAATTTTCGTGCTCTGAAGACCATACTGCACTATCAGGTTTAGGTTATGGGCGAAACATGGTATGTGCATCCATCCTGTCAATTTAACAGCTGCAACTATATTGGCTGCATTGTCACTTACAACTGCAACAATTTTTCCATCAATGTTCCACTCTCGTGTTACTCGCTTTAGTTCTTCAGCTAGATTTGCAGCTGTGTGCTTGTCGTCGTATCTGAAACACTCTAGCAGGGAGGAATTTAGCTCTATGTCTTTGTTGATGTAGTGAGCAGTGACCGACAGGTAGCATTCATTATTGATTGAAGTCCACCCATCTGTGGTGATTGTAACCGCCTCAGCATTCTCTACTTCAAGTCTTAGTTTTAGCTTTGTCTGCTCATATATCTGCGGTAATAAAACAGTGGAAACGATTTTCCGAGTGGGTAGTTTATACCCACTATTCAGTTTCTGAATAAACTTTTTAAAATGTGGACTTCCTACAATTTGAAATGGAAGATAATCTTTGACAATGGTTTCAATCAGTGTAAAGTCAATTTCTTTAGTTTTTTTATTCGTTAGTGGTTTCTGCAAATACGATGATATTGAACTCTGACCTTGGCCACTTCTAGGCTGACCTGTTTCTACTGACTCAACTTCTTTTCTGGGCCCTATTATCTGGTTATTTAAATGTTCGTATAGACGCCTACTAGAAACTGAGGGTACTGGATCGTCTGGAATGTCATCTTGCACATCAACTCTTAAAGTGTTTGCAGGTGTCAAACGATGTAAGGACAGAGAAACTCCTGGGTGCACTGTTCGTACATGGCGAGCAAGATTAAATGTACTTCCTCCTTTATAAGAAATTAATTTAAAACAATAATTACACTTAGCTTTTCCATCACTGTTACTTACTTCTGAAAAGTAGTCCCAAATTTGGCTCGTTTTTCGTTGTTTACTACAAGCCATTACTGCATCCACTAAAATTAAGTTTTATAAAAAATAAGGCACTTAAAAGTTTAAATATCACTTTACCGTTTTCACATAATGTATTACGCGATTGAAGTATTTACTTCAGCGCAGTGGTGTGAGCCACTCTTAGCCACATCTATACACTCGACTCTTTAAATCCCGACTGACTCGCGAACGAGATGACTCTTTTGAACGACTCTTATCAACGACTCTCCACAAAGAGCGAGAGCGAGTGAGCTAGCTCTTTGGAATGAACTGGTTCGACACATCACTAAAACAACTACGAGTACAAACTGTGTCACCAACCTC
The DNA here is from genome assembly GCA_002778355.1 of Clitarchus hookeri. NCBI lineage: Eukaryota > Metazoa > Arthropoda > Insecta > Phasmatodea > Phasmatidae > Clitarchus > Clitarchus hookeri. The sequence goes on from NQII01010664.1 coordinate 16,247, forward strand.
ACGAATACGGTAGCTAAATATTTCAAACTCAGGCAAACTGTTTAATATGCAATTATAACATGAAAAATGCGCTTAATGAACCAGAAAGAACGAGTGATCTTTATTTCACTTCTTTAACCGGCAAACAAAAGGGAAACTGCAAACTACATGGGGCTTCACGATTCGCCATATAATTTTTTTTGGTGGTAATGTGGCTAACAAGGAAGCCCACGGCCATAAACAAAAACCATAGGCAGACAAATAGAGGATAATGAAGGAGAAATACTAGACTGGATCACAAATACTACTCCTCTCCGTAGAGGCCCATCAACATTGGAGTGAAAGAAAGGCCATGGATCAAGGGATAGCAAGGAAAGAGTGGGCCCACCACCGAGGACATCTAACAAGACACCAAATTCTTAGGGTCAAATAACAAAAATGTGCGCAAGTAAAAACCAATCGAGAACGACACAAACTACCCGAGAGTCATGAAAAAGTACCGAAGGTTAAGATTTAAGAAAAATTACACGAAGCATATGAAGAGAAGAATACAACGAATTCTATCATGTCCAGTAAAACACTAAAACAAAAGATGGGTCAAAACTGTACTAGGGGCCCCACATACACAGGAGGATTACAGACTATATGAAGTTTAAACAAATAAGACTGGGTTGCATTTTGACCTGAGAGGAGATGAATATAAATAACTGCTAAACCACGGGAACTACAATGTTGATATGTTGGTCGAGAATATGCAGAAAATANCTCACCGTAGGGCTGTGGCGCCGGGCAATTTATAATCATCACATTACAACTCTGGTATACGATCGCGTCAAACATTGGAGTGAAAGAAAGGCCATGGATCAAGGGATAGCAAGGAAAGAGTGGGCCCACCACCGAGGACATCTAACNATTGGAGTGAAAGAAAGGCCATGGATCAAGGGATAGCAAGGAAAGAGTGGGCCCACCACCGAGGACATCTAACAAAACACCAAATTCTTAGGGTCAAATAACAAAAATGTGCGCAAGTAAAAACCAATCGAGAACGACACAAACTACCCGAGAGTCATGAAAAAGTACCGAAGGTTAAGATTTAAGAAAAATTACACGAAGCATATGAAGAGAAGAATACAACGAATTCTATCACGTCCAGTAAAACACTAAAACAAAAGATGGGTCAAAACTGTACTAGGGGCCCCACATACACAGGAGGATTACAGACTATATGAAGTTTAAACAAATAAGACTGGGTTGCATTTTGACCTGAAAGGAGATGAATATAAATAACTGCTAAACCACGGGAACTACAATGTTGATATGTTGGTCGAGAATATGCAGAAAATAATTGTGCATACAAGGTATTAGAAAACGAGGTATAAGTTTCACACGTATGTTTCCAATGCTGAAAAACTTCCCTGGTTATTAAGGGATATAAAACCGAAAAGGAAAGTAGGGGCTTCGAGAAACTCTGTTCAACACTCAATTTCGCAAGTTTATCCACCATCTCATTCCCCTGAATATCGACATGCCCTGGTACCCACATAAAAAGGACAGAGACATTGAGTTTATCCAAAAGAACGCACCTTTCCCATATTAACCATATAAGCACGTCCTTATGGGGAGTACGATAAGACAAGGTCGTAAATACACTACGTGAATCAGATATAACCACAGGATATGAGACTTTGTGATCGTAAACATAACGTAAAGCCATATACACTGCAAAAGCTTCGGTATGATAAATTGTGGCAGTAGAAGGGAGTTTAAAAAGCACAGATCATTTATGTGAAGCATCAAAATAAGCTGACTAGTAAACAAAAAAAACAACAAAACCACACACATTATCATAGTTTTTATGTGATATCCAGGGGATGTTCACAGGATATGCTATTTTTTATCCATGTTGTAGTTTACGCCACAGCCACATGAACTCCCAAAGCCAACTTTTTCTAACATTTACAACCAATCAGAAAATAGGAAACATGACATCAGAGTATGGTTTACTAGCATATCCAATCCAAAATTGTAATATATGGAAGATCTGAAAATTTACAGAGATCACTTTAAATGTGACACACATTTTACTGACGATTACCGTATTCCAGGAACAAAGAAGTTAAATAGAGGCTCTTTGCATACACGTGGCTGGCTATGTAAGCATAGACTAGGCCTACAAGTAATAATTTGTGTTTTTAATATTTAAAGCTTTTCTTTATTTTAAGATGCCCAATACAAGCATTTTACATTAATCGCAGCACTATTTTATTTACAGAAAGCCTTCAACTTTATTGTTTGCCGTAAATATTCTGGCTTTCATGACCTTTAGACATCCTGCTCTAGACAATTTTTTTTTTACTACGAAACATTCACCCTATTGGCTAGATGGATACTACAGAGAGTTCTGTTGTCATCTAGAGGTTTGTGGAGGATGTTATTCATGTTACAGAGCACGAATGCTATATGTTTTGGTTGAAATTACTGCGAAAAACAACGTTTCACATTTTGCATACAATAACGTCTCTAAAACAAATAACTTATTTAACCACCTTAACATAGTACCTACATGAACTGACAAGTGCTACAACCTTAGCTCCTAGCGTCCGTTCGTGCTACCACCCCTGTGCAGCTAGTATAGCCCCTCTAGTGAGAACGCCGGCCCTGATAAGCAGGCAGCTGCCATAAATTCTGCCAACTGGAACAGCATTTGGGAAGGTGTGCAGACGAGATGCCATACTACCACCAGAATCATGCAGCCATCCTGCCTACATGATCCCAAGAAATAATTTTGGGGCCAGGCCAAGCTCGTTCATGCTGGCTGAGCACATCTAAAATCAAATCAGGTAGAGAAAATGTCGGGCAAATTAAGGTTACATCGGGGCACCACTGGTAACTGCGGGCCTGTGACCTCATGTGTGCCCCTACATACAACCTGTTTGCCAAAGCAAGGTGAATCGAGTTAGGTGTGTGTAGAGGGGGGGGGGCTCAAACCCGAATCTTCCTGATCTTCTCCCATCAGGAGTACGACTGTTCAAAGAGGGGGTACTAATAACTACCTCCACCCTTTCTTCTCCAATCGGCAAAGATGGACTGGCCCAGTGAAATCAGTGTCTGGTGCCACATTTTACTTTATCAATTTTATTGTTTCATTTTCATTTCTTTTCATTAACTTATAAGTGTTCTGTATTTAGTTGCCACAAGAAACTGCGCAAGACCTCCCACAAACTCATTACAGTGATTTGTATCTATAGGGCAGTTGCCAAATACTGTTTTTTACTCATGAGTGAAAAGTTATCTCTTTGTATTTTCCAGTGTTTTATGTGATTCTAAGGGAACTTGTAAATTCTCTATGTTGTTTTCTGTTTTGCACATTGTCTTGTTGCATTCCGAGAAAATATGATGCCAGGCCACTCTGATCTCCGAGCTGCCTGCCGCCATGGTGATCAATTAGAATTATGGGTGCGTAGGAGAAGGGAAAGCTTCTGCGCCGCTCCCTGGGCACCTCAACTTTACATTATAAAACATTTTGCATAATTATAGTATAGTAATTAATTAATATAACACCATTTTAATTTTTGTGCCCGGGGTAATTGCCCTTTCCGCCCTGCTGTATCACTACACCCAGGAGAGTAACTTCCTCTAACTTTTTTTAATTCTCTGCATTTTTACTACTACCAGTGGCCACAACCTTGAAGTGCATGCAAATAACATTAGTGTGTGTACCTTTAATTATGACCTCCTACTCTCCCTCTAGTTTTAAGGTAGGTTAGAGAGAATCCAAAGCCAACATGACAGTAAAACATAGTAAAATGCTCTCGTTTCTTTTATTTCACTTGTCCAGTCGGATGACGACCACTTTTAAGTATGTCCGCACCCTAATAAATCATTACAACCTCTATTCAATATGATCACATTGTCAGTTTGACGAACATCAAACATAAGAACTACAAATTATGGCAGTTGTGAGGTGGCCCAAATGGCATTGTATTTAGTAGTGCAAGAGGTTTCCTTTACCCTCATGGGCAGGACAGGTAACTTTCCTACAACATAAGTTACCTAGAACCATCGACATCTTCGATGTAATCGTGGCAACAAGGATCTCCAGGAGAGGGCCACATGGGTGAACAGCAGCCCACTTCCTGCTATTCCAAGCTACCTACCGTTAACTGATGACCATATAATTAATCCTGCAATAATACACCACCTACCCCTTTACAACTGAAGCAAATATCATTCGAATTACACCCAACATGGAGGCGAAACCCAACTGGGTAACGTCATTGAATAAAAATTTCCGACACCATTCAACTCCCGTCAAAGTGTCGCCTTTCTGTGTGGCCTATTCCCTTCGAAAATCTTCACTGTCTGACTATTTCACAGACCAATTCTCCTGCAGTCAAAGTGTGGCTGATTTCATGTGGCCGATTAGCTTCCGAAAATCTTCACTACCTAAATATTTCCTACGCCACTTTTCCTGGTATCAAAGTATCGCCCTTCCATGTATCAAAAACCTTACCACCTAACCAATTCCTACAGTACTTTTCCTGGTGCAAAGTGGCTTGCCTAACGGGGCGGTCAAATTTTTCCTAAAAACCTGTATCCAATTGTTGGAAGCGCAACCCACTTAATTCTCACAGGTATATCTTTCATATTTTTCAATGTCAATATCCCTTTTTTTTGGCCAGCCTAAGCCAAATTTAATCATCTGATGTGACCAAGCTGGGATACGACGATAAAGCCAACTGGATCTGCGGTGTTCCCAGAGTTGTTAAGTAAATTGTGGGTGCCCGGCGCCACAGTTTTGCGGTGAGCTGATGAGATGTAGGGTCGTTCGTCGACGGCCTAGGGGCTCTGGTGAACACTCCGTCAGACACACTATGCCGAGGTTGTCGGTCACCTCGCACGCCGTACTTGATTATCAATAAAGAAACAGTGATGCTGGTTGTGAATGTATTTATTACCCTGTTATGTACACTCAACTACACAGAAGACACGTGGCCTGAATGGCCCGGAACTACAAGCGACCACGTGGTCTTATAATGTGAGTCTCGAAATGCACTTTTGATTTCCAATAAATAATCACGTCGCTCTCCCCCGACTCTATGCAAGTTAAATAATAAAATATATGATGATAATGATTAATGATGTTGTGGATGCGACTGGATACTATTCGACAGATGATNAATGGCCCGGAACTACAAGCGACCACGTGGTCTTATAATGTGAGTCTCGAAATGCACTTTTGATTTCCAATAAATTATCACATCGCTCTCCCCCGACTCTATGGAAGTTAAATAATAAAATATATGATGATAATGATTAATGATGTTGTGGATGCGACTGGATACTATTCGACAGATGATGTCCTTGCTAGTGCTTCTGCGGCGTGGGAGAGCCTAACGTGCGTGCTCGTCCGAGTCTTGGCGAATACTGCCGGAAATGTGCGTCGGCTTCCGCCGCCGACGCCATACGGTGATATGGTGAAACATAATATACACTGAAAGATGATTATGGGATGGAAAATTATATGAACTAAATTAACACAAGAAAACATAATTACAATTACACAAATACATAATAAAAATGATAATATTTATTCTAAATGTTTTCATTGCACCAGCCACAGCATTGCCAAATGTAGAATGTCACATGTCTCTGTCTGTGGCTGGGCAAATTGTCTCCTGATGACAAAACAAATTATAAATGAATTACACACTGACATTATNAAATGACTTACACACTAACACTATTGACAAATACACTGACGAAATAAACTGAATAAATAATTAACACTAATGCACTTGTGCCCAAAGCCTGTCGGTGTGGTGCATCTGGTGTGGGCATACTGCAGCAGTCAGTGGGCAAAAGGACTCGTGAACGTGCAGTTCACGTCACATCCCTAGCAATATCCTGTACCTAAATTTACCTATTCCAAAGGAGTGGGGCAGTATATCATTATTAGAACATTCTATTTCGTCATGCAAGACATGATAAGATGGTGCCGACAACATTGTGACATCACCATGCCATCAGCCTTCTGTCACCAAAAATATTAATGCTTCCCAGTACTCCAGACGATATGATATTGCAGTGTGTGTGTGTGCGCGCGCGCATGCGTGGTGCGCATCCCCTCTCCACTCTCTTCAATGTCAGTTCCTCCCTTCTGTGTGGTGCGACGTACGGGAGACGGCCACAAGCCAGCGAGGTTCATGACCCCGACAAAGAACTGCCAAATGTGCTGTAGTTTCTAGTCGCATTCCACACTGCGACGACCATGGACCGATTGACTGGTACACATCCAATGGGATAGTGAAAAACTTGTGACTGAAGCATGTGCACCCACTACCCAACCCAGATCCTTTCACTTTGGTATAACTAGAAAAACACGTGCCAGTGTGAGTGAACCAGGAACGGTGTTTTGGTGCATTGTCGTGTACTACTGCAGTCCGAACTGTGGACTTGTGTAGCTACTGTGTGAAACCTTGACAGGTCCGGAGTTCCATCGACCCTCTTTTTGATGCATTGGTGAACAAGTGCTCCATGTCCTCGAACATTGTACCTCCAATTAATTTTAGGCGAACTCATCAAAAATATAGCAACACAAATTGGTGTGATGGAATTTTCGGAGCCACTCTTGCATGCACTCAGTGTATGCGAGTGTATCATGTCAAGTGTGTGTCCGCACAGGAACTGGCTATTGTGAACTTTTAAAACTTCTTTATCTGCGCACAATATCAGACAGTACATTTACACCAACACATCACTTTTTTTCCGAAACTGTAGAACATTCCTTCAACAATGTTATAAACCTAAATAGTATACAACCATGCCAGCAAAACATTTGCTGAGGGAGAAGTTCNAACATTCCTTCAACAATGTTATAAACCTAAATAGTATACAACCATGCCAGCAAAACATTTGCTGAGGGAGAAGTTCTGAACTGAGGTGTAGTGAGATTTTCGGGATGCGTGCTCACCATCAATATATCACCGAGAACGAGTGGTGTGATAAAGAAAAGGTGTGATTTCTGTAGTAGACACCACGACTCAGTTTGCCACAGCTGCCCGTAGCACTGGCTTGTGTCAGCAGCCAAGTCTTGCCGTCCGCCTTTCCCCTCGCCGCCTCAACTATGCTTATCGAGGTGGCGACTAGAAGGAACGGCGCGTCGCCCACTGCCATGCCTGTGTCAACTTTAGCTCGTTTCCAGTCGCTTCCGAATTTTGCAGACTTGCCATCAGAGGATCCTGCAGCCTTTCTTAATGACAGTACAAACCATCTGCAATGGTACAGTGTCGAAGAGGTTGATTGGTCCAACTGTGTTTGTGACAGGCTTAGTGGTGATGATAAACAATGGTGGCATGGCACTACCCCTTGTGTCATTACATGGCAGGAATTCGATCGCTAATTTGAGATTTGTATTGCCGGTAATTTTTCATCCTTACAAGCCCGCAGCCATGTTATACTTAAACAATAAAAATCTTACGAATAGTTAACTATGTTTTCCATGCAGAAAATTAACCTAGTACAGACCTACCACCCCAACATGTTAAATAAAGAAGTTCTTGAAGTTGTGGCATGGACAGTGCCACCAAAGTTCCGTGGTGCATTAGCTCCACTCATTCACTGTCATTTTAAGGCCTTTATCTGTTCACTTGATATTTTAGAACAGACCCCAGTCTCATTAGAGCTGCCGTGCCGCGATTGTGAATTCACGCTGCTGTTCCACTATAAACACAGTGATAACAATAACTCGAACTCTAAATTACAACTTAATGGTAATTTCGGCAAAGACACAAAATCTTTTTAAGTTTCTACCATCATAAACAATGGTAAAAATAGCGATGCTTCGGGTTCAAGTAACACAAGTGAATCCATGAAAACACATTCTAAATGTGGCCCAGTGTCGTATGCTTGCCAAAAATGAAATGGACAACAAATGCATTGTCACAATGAGTGCCCCAACCACAACCAAAATTCCTGCCAACTCATGTGATGCCAAACCGCCTCCTGTAAACGACCGGGTGGGGTTGAGCGGCTAGAAAAAGGCTGAACCCCGGGACAAACACTAAAACAAATTTTAATATCACAAATCTGCAATAGTGCCAACCAACCGAATCGCATACAATTTCTACTTAAAAAAGAACACTGCTGTGCTTTAACTGATACCACTGCTTCGCATAAGTTTCTTCGGATTGACTTGGTGGACGTATGATTAAACCAACCGCATAAACTGCACAGATTGGCAGAACAACCTACATAGGTGAAATATTCTGCGAAGTTAAAATTACAGTTTGAATAAGGAACAATGTAATTTTCACCACTACCATCGTTTAAAAACACTTAAGGGAAGATGCTAAACAGGGAATACCATGGGTAACAGAACTAAATACTATAGTGGAATCAACTGTGCGATGCATTCATTTTGGTCAGAAAGATCTACGTGTGGTCTACAACCTACACCCATGGTACACTGGCTGCACACCAGAGGTGCAGCTAAACGAACTTGAACACACCGTACTGCCTGAAAACCACTATGCAACCAAGCACTTGCTCAACAAGCATCGTGATGTTTTTTCCCCAATGATCAATTATGTTCTACTAATTTGGCCGAACACAGCACCCCAATAATACATGAGAAACCAGTGCACACACCACCTCGCCATTACCTACCCGACCAGTGCCGTAGTATTAAATAAAAGAGACATGAAAAGTAAGATAAAGGCAAATTTAACCTAATAACAGCACATATAATTATACAATAACATTCGCTCCTAATAANCTATAGTGGAATCAACTGTGCGATGCATTCATTTTGGTCAGAAAGATCTACGTGTGGTCTACAACCTACACCCATGGTACACTGGCTGCACACCAGAGGTGCAGCTAAACGAACTTGAACACACCGTACTGCCTGAAAACCACTATGCAACCNATGTAATTTTCACCACTACCATCGTTTAAAAACACTTAAGGGAAGATGCTAAACAGGGAATACCATGGGTAACAGAACTAAATACTATAGTGGAATCAACTGTGCGATGCATTCATTTTGGTCAGAAAGATCTACGTGTGGTCTACAACCTACACCCATGGTACACTGGCTGCACACCAGAGGTGCAGCTAAACGAACTTGAACACACCGTACTGCCTGAAAACCACTATGCAACCAAGCACTTGCTCAACAAGCATCGTGATGTTTTTTCCCCAATGATCAATTATGTTCTACTAATTTGGCCGAACACAGCACCCCAATAATACATGAGAAACCAGTGCACACACTACCTCGCCATTACCTACCCGACCAGTGCCGTAGTATTAAAGAAAAGAGGCATGAAAAGTAAGATAAAGGCAAATTTAACCTAATAACAGCACATATAATTATACAATAACATTCGCTCCTAATAAAGAAGGTTCTTGGAGATTTTGTATGGACTGTAGACGACTTAACTATAACACTGAAAATTTGCGACCTCTATCGAACAATGTCAAGGACGCGCCATAGCCTCAGTCAGGGCAAGGTAATGACCTCACTTGATCACCATAGTGGCTACTGGCAAATACCAGCGAAAATTACACATCGTCCGAATACAGTTTTGACTGCAACAGATGTGGTAATATGATCGGAGTTATGATAGGATTATGTGCGCCACATATTCTTAGGGCTCGAACGATTCTCTATCAACCATTTTATGTGCACAAACAGGAAGAAGGATTTGTGAAAATCCTTTATCCAGTTTTTGGGAAACCTGGTTCAAAAAAACTGAAGCTACACTAGCCCAGAACAATTAAACTTTATTGTCAGTTACAGCCCCTAGTACTCATAAATAGTAACATATAAATGTTTCGGACACATTAATTGGATGAGAGAATACATACAGGACTTTGCAACATTACAGCTCTGCTCATCTAACGTGCTTCCTCTTAAGAAATATTTTTAATGGAACAATGATCGTTACAACAGTTTCAATGAAGTTAAATTGCATTTCCATAATTGCACTGCACTTACACATAATAACCCAAACCATCACATTTATCTCCAAACTGATGCAAGCGAAAAGGGGCTAGATGTGAATCTTTTCCAACTAAGTGACAGTGGTAATAAACATATAACATATTTAAGCAGTGTTAAACTCATCCCTGTAGAATGCGGCTACGACATTAAAAGAAATAAGAATGTTAAGCTGTCGTCAGGGCTGTGAAACGCTACCGTCCATTCGTAGAATTTAAGCGGTTCACATTACTAACTGACTTCAGGTGTTTAGTATGGTTGTACAATACTAAAGAAGCTCGAAGCAAGCTCATGGACTGGGTAACGTTTGTAAAACCATTTGAATTTTAAGTTCAAGATGTGCCAGGAGAAAAGGAATACACTCTCCAACGTTATCCGCCTAACCGCGCCCTGACCCGCACTACCAACATCACAACCGACAGTATCGCAGCGCCTCCCACACAGCACATGTAACCAGATTATTTATATTCTGGTGATAAAAGCACAGCAGACTTGCCCCGTATCAGGCAAATTAACTAAACATTGTCCCAACAATGTAGTCAAGTGGCAGTAAGAGATTGAGTGTCGTATAGAAACATGCATCAAAACCAAGAGTGACACAAGGTGTGTGTACATGCCATGTGATGAGCTTTAAATTGTACTGCGGCATGTTCACTGTAGGAGGGATGCCAAGGCGGAAAAATTTCCCTTGACACACACAGTTTCATACGCAAGTGTATTTAGTTAAAATGACTTAAAAGCCGCTGCTCAGATGGTACATACCAACAGTTACAGCATCTGCCATGTGAATTATTTGAGACTATTTCTCTGAACTTGATGGGGCCTGTACCCTGAAACTACTTCAGGGAAACGAATTATCGTCATTGTCATTGACTTATTCTCCAGATAGGTTGAGACATGCCCAGTCTCGAGTGCGTGTGATACAAACATTTCAAATGTTTTGGAAACCAATTTTTTCCAATCCTGGGGATATCCGCACGTACTACGCAGAGATGATGGCACCTAGTTCATGGGAAGGAAATAACGCGATTGTTGCAAGAAGTGCTACACAACACCACTGCTGTTTATCATGTATGCGCCAATCAACCGAGAGACGTAATCAGGAATTTCAGACACAATTAATTCAGTGCGTGGGTGATAAAAACACTTCCTGGATGACCACCTGCCTGCCTCCCTCTTCACCCTTCACACACGATCCAACCTTGCTACCAGCAAGAAGCCAGCTGAGATACTTCAAGGCCACTGACTCAACCTCCCAAGCAAGTACACCTAGAAGTTGAGAGACTGCGCCACCGAGCTGGAGAGCATGCAGACTACGAGCAGAAAGTGTGATACAGGAGGCACACGACCAACAGCAGCACTACATCGCGAAGTGGCATAGTGTTACCAATCGCCCACAAGCTGACATCAAAAGGCACACCACCTATAGGGCTCTACAAAGAACTTCTGTGAGGGATAGCTCTAAAGTGGAGTGACACACTCAAAGTGATTCGTCACCTCGGAAAAACCACCTATCTTGTGCACATGGACAGTAGGTACCTAATTCCTTTACACTGGAAGAATTCACACTGTGCATACAGTACTACAGGTAGGTTCTGCAGCAAATGACATTTCCAAAGTTCATCCAATGGACACTGTTGGCACACTGTCCCCACTGCAAACTACATACTCGGACGCCCTGAAACCCAGGTCCTGTGATTAAAAAACTATTCTGCGCCTGTTCGTACCTGCGATGCCCGACATCCCAACACCCTTTCCGAAAGCAGACGACTCGTCTCCCACCGGTGGTTCTTTACCACCCCCAGTCATCAACAATGAAAGTGCTGCACATGCTCCACAGAACAGCTGCAACGAGGCACCCCACATCCCGATGCCCTGACGCAGATTCTCCAATGGCTCAGTGATGCTAAGTGTTACTGTACCCTGCAGCACGATATCCTCTATCGTGATGCCCATCTACGACGACGCTCTCCAAGGCATGCCATCTATCTGGAGTTCAGACCAACTGGTTGATGTGAACCGCACATTCACGAGTCCTTTTGCCCACTGACTGCCCTGGTATGCCCACACCAGACGCACCACACCGACAGGCTTGTGGGCACGAGTGCATTAGTGTTTATTATTTATTCAGTTTATTTCGTCAGTGTATTTGTAAATAATGTCAGTGTGTAATTCATTTATAATTTGTTTTGTCATCGGAGACAATCTGCCCAGCCACAGCCAGAGACATGTGACATTCTACATTTGGCAATGCTGTGGCTGGTGCAATGAAAACATTTAGAATAAGTATTATCATTGTCATTATGTATTTGTGTAATGGTAATTATGTTTTCTTGTGTTAATTTAGTTCATATCATTTTTCATCCCATAATCATCTTTGAGTGTATATTATGTTTCACCGTCTCACCGCATGGCGTCAGCTGCGCTTAGGCGGCGGAAGCCGGCGCACATTTCCGCTAGTATTCGCCAACACTTGGACGAGCTCGGACGTTACGCTCTCCCACGCCGCAGAAGCCGTAGTAAGGACATCATCTATCGAATCCGTAAAGTTATAAATCATTATCATCATATCTTTCATAATTTAACTTGCTTATTGTCGAGGGGAGAGCGACGGGAATCGTAAAGAGCATATCGAGCTTCACATTATAGACCACGAGGTCGCTCGTAATTCCGGGCCATTCAGGCCACGTGTCTTCTGTATAGTTCAGTGTACATGACGGGGTAATAAATACCTTAACAACCAGCACCACTGTTTTTATTGATAATCAAGTACGGCGTGCGAGGTGGCCGACAACCTCGGCATAGTGTGTATGACGGAGTGTTTACCAGAGTCCCTAGGCTGTCGGCCGAACGACCCTACATCTCATCAGCTCACCGCAGAGCTGTGGCGCCGGGCACACACATATTACTTCACAACTCTGGGAACACTGCAGACCAAGTTGGCTTTATCGTCGTACCCAAGTTTGGTCACGTCATGGTAATGACATTGGCTAGCAATGCTGCGACACCATCGAGACACCTTTCGTCCACCACATCCAGCGAGGCCCTNTCATGGTAATGACATTGGCTAGCAATGCTGCGACACCATCGAGACACCTTTCGTCCACCACATCCAGCGAGGCCCTGCTTGACCACATGGTGGCCGTGTCAGTGCGACATGAGGGAGACATCCAGCTACCCAACCTGTACCTCTTGCGACCACATTGCATGCCTTTCACCACTTTAGCCACAACAGCAGTTATGACACAGAAACAGAAATTGGCTGCTCACCAATATATGTGGTTCCAAAAAGCTCCATCATCCACTGTGCACGACTTGCTTAGCCTACAGAGAACCTCGCCACCTACTGGAGACACTGCAGAACTGTGCCGTCCAAAGAAATGGCCCTACCTCAACAACACTTTACCCCCACCCCCCCGACCGTACAAACCTGAGGCCCCATCGAGAGCTGTAACCACCACCATTCTTCTGCCACTAGCTGCACAGCAGGCGAGCATCGGAATGCAGTGAACTGCCAACTCCTAGCATCTGTTCGTCCCACTGGTACTGCACAGCTGTCACAGACACTCTACTGGGTTCGCCGTGCCTGACCTGTGGGAGGCTGCCGTAAACACTGCCGACTGTAATGGCATTTGGGAAAGTGTTCATACGAGATGCCATACTACCACCAGAAACAAAGAAGCTATCCCACCTACATACCCCAAGAAGTAAATTTAGGGGCCACTTTCGTTCAGGCCAACTGAGCACCTCTAAAATCAAACCCAGTGCCGGAAATGTCAGACAAATGAAGGCCACATAGAGACACTACTGGTAACTGCAGGCCAGCAAACCCATGTGGGCACATTCACCCCACCAGTATCGCTAAAGCAAGATGAATAGATTGAAGTTAGTGTGAGGGGGCTGAAACCCATATTTTCCTCATCTGCTCCAATCAAGAGTACGACTGTTCAAAAAGGGGTTCCTAACAAATACATACTTATTGTTTTCCAATAACTATGTTCACCCTTTCTTCTCCATTCTGCAAAGATGGACTGGCCCAGTGAAATCAGAGTCCTGATGCCACATTTGAGTTAACAATTTTATTGTTTCATTTTCAATTTTGTTTATTATGTAACAAGTGTTCTTGTAATTAGTTGCCACAAGAAACTCCGAAAGACATCCCACAATCTCATTACAGTGACATGTATCTATAGGTCTGTTGCAAACTACTGTATTTTACTCTATTGTGAACTGTTATTTCATTGTATGTTACAGTATTTTATGTGATTCTAAGGGAACTAATAAATTCTCTATGTTGTTTTCTGTTTTGCGCATTGTTGTGTTGCTTTCCGAGTAAATATGGTGCCAGGCCACTCTGATCATCAAGCAGCCTGCCACTATGATGATCAGTCAGAATTATGGGTATGTCTGAGAAGGGCAAGCTTTTGCATCACTCTGAAAGCACCTAAGCTTTACGTTATATACCATTTAACATCAATAGTGTGTGGTCATTTATTAATAGAACCTTATTTTAATTTTTGTGTCCGTGAGTTATTTCTTCTCCTTGACCTAAAGTTGACTGACCCTGCCCAGGGGTTTCACTTCCTCCATTTTCTTTTTGCACTCTGCACTTTTTACTGTTTTGAGTGGCTACAGTCCTCAAGTAAGCATAAATTATGTAAGTGCCTGTATCCAGACCCAACATTTGAGTAAAGTATTGTGAACGGTTCTCCTGTTTCATTTCACGTGTTCTTTCGCTTCATGGCAGATTAAGAGTGACCGCACCCTAATAATTCATTGAAAACTCTATTCATCACAATTACATTGTCAGTATGGCTGACATCAGAATAAGTACTGCAAAATGTGGGTGTTGTAAGAAGACCCAAACAGCCTGGCATTTAAAGAAGTAAGAGGGGCCTAGAACATGCTCTGAACAACTGGTTCCATATGCCTAAAACTATTGTTTTCTGGAGCAATCAACATCTTCTACATCACCACGTCAACAGGAATCTTCAGGAAAGGGCCACATGGGTGAACAGCCCACTGCCTTCTTTTTAATGCTCTCTACAGGTAACTGGTGCCCATATAATTAATTCCAAAATAATACCCCACCTTTCCTTTTTAACACTGAACGTCTTAAACATTTTTAAACTTGCCAACCTTACTTTTTCAAATTGGAAGCTGAATGTTTAAATTTATTACGAGATATACTNAATTAATTCCAAAATAATACCCCACCTTTCCTTTTTAACACTGAACAACCCCCTTAAACATTTTTAAACTTGCCAACCTTACTTTTTCAAATTGGAAGCTGAATGTTTAAATTTATTACGAGATATACTTTAAGTGGCATGGCCATTAGAATAAAAAACTATTATTCAAACTAAGAGTAGAGTTGCATTAAAACTTTTTTTGGTCGAAAAAGTTGATGATACTTAGTTCTACGCCACACCTATGTTTTTAAGAGATGTTTTCTGAAAAAATGTGCATCTTGGTATTGAGTAAATACGGTATTTAAGAAACTGCAAGAATGCATCTTAACCTTAAACGCTTCCAAGTGCACTTGAGGAAAATTTGAGACCAAAGTGTTAAGTCATTTGGTTGATAGTTCAGGAATAAGGCCTCGCCCTAACAAAGTAAAGGCAGCTAACGAATTTCGCCGAAAACATATTTCCTAATTCTCCTCAAACTGCCACACCCTTGTCCCAACTTCTCAACAATAAGACAAAATTTGATTGGGTGAGCCCCAAGAAGATATTTTATGTGTTAAAGTGAAAACTTATTGGCACTCCAGTATTAGCTTATTTTCAGGATGGCAAGCCTATTGAGGTTCATACGGTACTGATACCAGCATGCTCGGTGTAGAGGCACCTTTGTTTTAGGAAATTGGCAGGAAAATGCATCCCCTTACATTTTCTAGTCAAAAATTAAGGTGTGCAGTGCTAAGGTACCCCATTACTCACTTATGATTCTCTAGCACTTACCTACCCTTAAAGCAGTTTTAAACACATATCTATCTCCAGTTTTCAAAACATGACAGATTATCGTAGCTTGGGCTGTATGGATAGGCTAAAGTCAAACACGCATAGCAGATGCAGGTTGACTCTTTGGGCACATAAACTCTTGGCATTTGATTACTCAGTAAGCTGCCAACCTCACACCTCTAGATATTCCCTTTAGTGAACACTTTAATAAAGGATGTACAATATGGTTCCTATGATATCATATGACATACTGGGAGGGAAGGTTCAGCCTGCATAAACATTACACCAGAAACACTTAAGGTCGCTCATCGCTTGCTACATGTGCGTTTACAGATGTGTATTGCTGTCAATGGTAAACACATCGAGCACATATTGTCAAAATGCCTAATGAGAAGCATTTCAACCATAACTGTGCTCTTTTGTACTACACATGCAGATGTGATTACATTTCTTCTTAATTTAGGTTGTTCTGTGTGTGTTGTGCATGTGTACACAATCTTTCCTCAGTACAATTAATGACTAGTATACAAATATCCTTATTTATGTTAGTATTTGAATAAAATGTTATTCACTCACATTGCTCGTCTTCCTTCCGCTGAGGTAATAGTATTTGCCAATATCACATTCAATGCTCCTTCCTCCATTAAGGTAAGCGCTAGGCTGCTATACTACACAGTCCCGCCAGGATGGGACCAAAGCATGTGTTTTTTATTTAATGGGATGTCGTGTTCCAAGGAGCAAAGAGCAGGTTGTTTAGATTTAGTCAGGACACATGGCCCAGAGCCAAAATGGTTAAGGGATGCTGGGTACAGAAGTGGCAAACAGTTTTTGTATACCGTTAAATTTTCTTGGCACTATAGTTATTCCCATAACTATTAATAAATAATTTAATTTGAATGTTATGTATGTAAAATATAGAATATAAAGTAAAATTTTTTAAAAATATTAAAAGGAAAAATGTGACACTGAACATTCTTTTAGAGGGGGAGGAGGTTCAAGGTTCAAATGCATCCTGTGTACAAAGGAAGTATGTCGCCTGAGAGGGTGGTGGTGTCGGTTGTCAAGGAACTGGCACACTGCACATGGTAGTCCAGTGAATCGCCGATGTCGTGGTGGTGATAGTCATGAAGAAAAACAAAGCTGTTCTGCATTTAGATTATGGTATGGTGAGTGGCAACGACATGGTTTCATATTACCAGTCGCAACACATTTCCCGTCAATATTTTGCAGGTTATGTTTCATAGTAAGTTTTAATTAGTAGGTATATGTAAGAAAAGTGAAATAATGAGAATAAAATGTCAAAAAAAACTTCCTGAGCAGACTACACGAAGACAGTAGAGTAACGAAATAAAGCAGCACATTGTTTCCCGAGACTGGCTGCACTAAAGGTACGTTGAATAAATAAAATGTAGTTTTCTACAACCTTTTAATATCTTCTCTGATGATAATTGTTTAATAAACTTGCAAAATTACCAGACACCAGTTGCCATTAAAATTTAATTTTGTTTTTTGCACACTGCAGTTTTATATCATACATCAGCCAAAATACAGAAAAAACTAAATTAAAATTAAAGCAAAAACAAGTATTTTTCTACCACTGTTTACAAAGTGACTTCACAAATCATCGTTTTACATTACAAGCCTTTAACAAATGGTTTTTATGTAGTACATATTCAATAATTTTCAAAATCGGAATATAGTTTATTTTTTTAGTGTAAAAGCTATATGAGTTTCATTGCATGCATGTAAGGTTTACATATTTCTCCATCAGAAAACTGCAATTTATTAAAGTGACATTTCGAATTTCACTCCTGAACTTGTTGCAAGATCCTATTAAAATCTTTAATGCTTAGTCGGCTCTCAAGATTTCACTGTTGAGAGCCGCCCAAATCTCTTTACTCACTTTATCTCAAAGACGATAAAGTGCTTATGTTTCCTAAAATTAAAATGTATAGCAATGGTAAAAATACATTCTCCTGTTCAAAATTCATACATTCAATTTCTATCATATATATGTTTTGACTGAACTAGGGCTGAAGTTGTTAGTTTTATTTTTAAGTACCTGTGTGTATGTGTGTGCATATATATAATATATACAAACATACAGAGTGAGAGAGAGAGAGACAGTGTCATTAGTGTCAACTCCTGATTTACTTTGTCCTCCCTGTGGCAGGTTTTGAAATGGCGGGAGGGGTTTGGGGCTAACTGTGAAGCAACCAGTTCAAAGTCAAATATTGAACAGCTGCCACCCTCACGCATGCTGTTGATTATCTGGATGCAGTCGAGTGATGCGGTACTGATTAATTTTAATATTAAAAGTGTTCTGGTAAAATATTTACACACATGTTTAACAGTGAACAATGTGAAACTTGGTTGTATTAGAAATCCAAGTAAATTGTCAGATAGCACATTTTTATTCATAATATTAAAGAATTTTTTCATTAAAACTGGCGTCTGCTCGTTAAAAAGGTGAGGTCTTGTAGTTTACAGTCGTTCGTACATGCAGATGTCATTTATAAATTAACCGTGGCACCGAGTACAACTGGATGACAAAATATCAAACTAGCATAAATATTATATGCCGCAAGAATGACTCCTACATAAACATGTCACGCGTGGTCTTAATAAATAAATAACATTTATTTATGCTTTATTGCTGTAGTGTATGGGGAATAAACCAGAAAATAAAAAGAAAAACCACAAAATACCGAGCCTGCCTTAAAATCGATTAGCGATTGCTGACCAGATCCAGGTTATTATTAAGCAGAATCGCTTCATACGGAAATGTGTTAAGTTAAAATATTTATAGAGCTTGCGGAAAATTTAAAACTTTGAAAATTCTTTCGCATATTTGTACTTTATACAAGAAAAACATGTAATTTCTTGGGGGCGTGGTTAACAATGTGAGCCCGCACTCACTTCACGAATGATGGCATCACGGTCTTCTATTCTGCTGCTGTGTCATATAAGTGTATCTAGTAGTCCTTTTAAAAGTGAATTTTTCATCTCGCGTGGGCTTAAAACAATTGGGGTTTAAATATATTATGTCACATTAATGTAGAAATTTTTGAAAAATAATCTCCGATAGATGTCCGGCCTCTTCAATTAATATGAAGCTTGCACGTTGCGACGTAAGCAACAAGCACTAGCTAGGGTCTATGATGAAGACAAACGAAGCTTAACTATCTCATATGGTGTACCATTTCGTTTAAACCCATACACATTACTCTAGAACAAAGTTTAATTTGTTATACCAATAACAACATTTGTAACGATATAAAATAAAATACATAGACATTTTGTCTACGATCTTCCTGCCCGCATTGTGGGCTAATGTGGGGTGTCAAAATAGCCAACGTAAAATTTTAATGCAATCGTTCTCGCATCAGTTGATACAAAATTTTGTGTATGTGATGATGTTAATATCATATGACGTTGCCACACACTGGCTGTAAAAAAATTTAATTCATGTATGACAATATTATTTGTTTGCATAACCTACGTGTACAGTATGTAGGCCTAAAGTAAACATTTTTTTTCTTATCGCTTTAAAACTGTGAAATCGGTTATTCACGCTGTGTTGCCTTATCTCTCCCGGGTGACAGCTGTTAAGCCCGCGCGACACGTGCATGCATTACTTACCTTTTTTTTTTTTATTAAATCTACTGTGGGTTTTCCCATATATGTTTACGATCTCTACTCACATAAGTATAGTATTTGAGGGTGTGGAAGGTTATTACACTGCCAAAAATGGGTCTGTGAATATGATGTATAACAATGTTATACAATTTACGTGAGCGTTTTGAAAATCCGCATGAGTCCCAGAACCATTTAACGTGGATAAGGTGGGCTGACTGTATTTTCTAACAAACAAGAAGTGTTAGTGCATTTTTGTTTGTCTCAATTTAATGCGAAAGAGCAGGATGGGGCGTAGGCAGCTTATATTGCGTGTCCAGCGCCCTTGCACTCTGGCAATATGCGAGTCCAGCACACTCGCAGTCTTGCAATATGCAAGTCCAGCGCACTCTCACTCTTGCAATATGCAAGTCCAGCACACTTGCACTCTTGCAATATGCGAGTACAGCACACTCGCACTTTCGCAATATGCGAGTCCAGCACACCGCACTTTTGCAATATGCAAGTCCAGGGCACTCTCACTCTTGCAATATGTAAGACCAGCACACTCGCACTCTTGCAATATGCAAGTCCAGCACACTCGCACTCTTGCAATATGCAAGTCCAGCACACTCGCACTCTTGCAATATGCAAGTCCAGCACACTCGCACTCTTGCAATATGCGTGTCCAGCGATCTTGCACTCTGGAAATATGCGAGTCAAGCACACCGCACTTTTGCAATATGCAAGTCCAGGGCACTCTAACTCTTGCAATATGCGAGTCCAGCGCACTTGCACTCTTACAATATGCAAGACCAGCACACTCGCACTCTTGCAATATGCAAGTCCAGCGCACTCTCACTCTTGCAATATGCAAGTCCAGCACACTTGCACTCTGGCAATATGAGAGTCCAGCACACTCGCACTTTTGCAATATGCGAGTCCAGGGCACTCTCACTCTTGCAATATGCAAGTCCAGCGCACTTCCACACTTGAAATATGCGAATCCAGCACGCTCACACAATTGCAATATGCGAGTTCAGCGCACTCGCACTCTTGCAATATGCGA
>NQII01010665.1:0-34240 GCA_002778355.1 Clitarchus hookeri
TGGCCGAGGGTCCGATTTGCCCCCGGCCAAAATGGCGTGGCTGACCTCTCTCTGTGCGGCGATCTTCAACTGGCTGCTCGATGGTCTACTGATCTAACCTATCTGCGCGGTACTAATGAGCTGACCCCACTACTCACGAAAAGGGATTTTTATGCTCGCCAGTGTCCATCCTTAATTGTCGGCACGTGTCGCCTTGTGGTAGAAAGGGGGGAGGGGGTGAGGTGGTAGAACGCAGAACAATGCCTTTCAAAACACATGTCCTGGTTCCTGAAGGGGTTGGGGGGGTAGTACCTCGACCCTAGCTTACTCTCGTCAGCTACTTCTTCGGTGCGTTTCCACATTGTCCTGTGGTTAGCTAAGGGGGTGGGGGGTGTTCTCGGCACCAATATCCAGCTCATCAGCTATTTCTTCCGTGGTGCGTATTTTCTGAGTTTAGGCAAAACACACATGATTATTTGGTGATATCGCGTGAAACCTCTGTGCTCCACAGATTTCANAGTATAGTGCCTCGTTATGACATCATGTTCGTGATGTTCTTGCGTATATGCCTGTCCTTTATTGTTTGTAGTGTGGCCTGATTTTTCATGTACAGGACATTTTCATATACATTAGTCTCGGTTTCCCCGACCTTCAAGTTAGGCTGAGGGTGTTTATTTGTATTGACGGGTACGTGTATTAATGCAATCTGCGTCTATGTCTGTATTTTTATCGATGCAATTGTGAGCCCCTTTATTTTTTCTATATATTGCTGGTTGTTAAGGGTTACTTATGCTAACAATAAATCGGGCCCCCAGCCCTTCAGTTGGACTGATGGTATTCGTTTATGTTTACTATATATGTATTTTACTGTTACCCACGATTATGTANCCAGCCCTTCAGTTGGACTGATGGTATTCGTTTATGTTTACTATATATGTATTTTACTGTTACCCACGATTATGTACATAATGCATGCAGCACATTTGTTTCTATCTTGATTTTTTTCGAATATCGTTGTTTGTTGTATGTTACCCATGCTAACGTTTATTTAACTAACATCCAGACTGTGAAAATGTGATAATAACACATTTTCACAGTGGATGTTGGTGGGCGAATTGTGGCTAGTTGTCGAGTGCGTGCAGGTCGATATGTATGTGTGTGCTATTTCAGACCCTGCACTCCTACATGCAATGGTAACTTTGCAACGCAATTGTATGTGTACCTTTATTTTCTTTACATGCGTGGATGGTTGTTACACATTCCGAACTTCAAAAGTTTTGAAAGGCTGGCCGACAATGCTTATAACAGAGCTTAAGGCCTACTTGGCCTTATCTCCTTGATTGCTGTCTGAAGTGATGCCTGTGACATGAATTTGGTGGCAGTAGCTTCGGTGGTTGGGAAATGTCGGGTGAATATGCTTACATGAGGGTATAAAGTGTACTTGTCANAGGGAGGCCTACGCAGCAGGACGCGCAGCAAGACACGTGTAACTGCGGTCCGTTCTGGCTGTTCACCTGCTTCGTAACACGTGTCTCTACCGTGGTTATGCGGGGGGTGGTTGTGGGCCAGCGTCACTCTACTATCCCTAAACCGTCACACGACATGTTATAGTACATAACGCACTGTACACATTTTTGAGGTTGGCCATTTTTCTTATTCGTTCTTTCTCATGTTGGCATGAGAGCAACACTGATATAACTATTGTGGGATGTGGCTCCATCAGGATATATAAGTATAGTGCCTCGTTATGACATCATGTTCGTGATGTTCTTGCGTATATGCCTGTCCTTTATTGTTTGTAGTGTGNAAGTATAGTGCCTCGTTATGACATCATGTTCGTGATGTTCTTGCGTATATGCCTGTCCTTTATTGTTTGTAGTGTGACTTGATTTTTCATGTACAGGACATTTTCATATACATTAGTCTCGGTTTCCCCGACCCTCAAGTTAGGCTGAGGGTGTTTATTTGTATTGACGGGTACGTGTATTAATGCAATCTGCGTCTATGTCTGTCTTTATATCGATGCAATTGTGAGCCCCTTTATTTTTTCAATATATTGCTGGTTGTTAAGGGTTACTTATGCTAACAATAAATCGGGCCACCAGCCCTTCAGTTGGACTGATGGTATTCGTTTATGTTTACTATATATGTATTTTACTGTTACCCACGATTATGTACATAATGCATGCAGCACATTTGTTTCTATCTTGATTTTTTTCGAATATCGTTGTTTGTTGTATGTTACCCATGCTAACGTTTATTTAACTAACATCCAGACTGTGAAAATGTGATAATAACACATTTTCACAGTGGATGTTGGTGGGCGAATTGTGGCTAGTTGTCGAGTGCGTGCAGGTCGATATGTATGTGTGTGCTATTTCAGACCCTGCACTCCTACATGCAATGGTAACTTTGCAACGCAATTGTATGTGTACCTTTATTTTCTTTACATGCGTGGATGGTTGTTACACATTCCGAACTTCAAAAGTTTTGAAAGGCTGGCCGACAATGCTTATAACAGAGCTTAAGGCCTACTTGGCCTTATCTCCTTGATTGCTGTCTGAAGTGATGCCTGTGACATGAATTTGGTGGCAGTAGCTTCGGTGGTTGGGAAATGTCGGGTGAATATGCTTACATGAGGGTATAAAGTGTACTTGTCCATACCATCCTGCCTATGATATGAATATGGCGACTATAGTTTCTGTGGATGGCAAATGACAGCCAACTATGCTTATTTGTGGGCTTAGGACATACTAGACGCGGGCGCGAGTTGTAACTCTAGGCTAGCTTGCGTGGGCCGCCTTCACTCAGTGTCGTTCAGGCGGTTTAGCACTGCTTCAGACCCGTCCCACCAGGACGCCAGGTAAAAGGGGAACAGAAGGAATATGAAAAAACCAAAGTGGAATGACAGAACATGAGTCTCGTCCGCGTTAGGACGCCAGGTGAGTACAGAACAAAAGGAATATGAGAAAAACAAGGTGGAATGACAGAGCATGCGACTCGTCCCCACCATGATGCCAGGAGACCATAAGGAATGTGAGAAAACCTAGGTGGCAGCAGAGGACGGTGCTGGGGGAACATCTAAGATGTAGGGCTCGGTAGGCAAGAGAGAGGAAAGGTTAAAAGTAAAGGATATCGGAAGGAATATGAGTAACCTCAAAAAGGGATAGAACGGACAAGAGAGAGAGAGAGAGAGAGATAGAGAGAGATAGAGAGAGATAGAGAGAGAGAGATCTGGGAAGGAATGCGCAATTGTGAGAAATAAAAGACAATAGAAAAAATAAGAGAGACGGGATGGAATGTAAGAAAATCCCACATGGGATATAACGGACAAAAGAGAGACAGGTTTTAATGAGGGAGCATGAGAAAAAAACAGGAAAAATAAAAGAGACCGGAAGGAATATGAGAAAACCCAAAGGGATTGAGTAGTCGAGAGAGAATGGGTGTGGGTGATACAGACTGAAGTTGCATATTAGGTTAATGAACTCGAACATTCTTTAGACAATAGGGATGGTGCTGGGGAATGACAGAGGGTGCTTGGAAATGATTGCACATTACTGCGGGCATTTGCAAAATATCCTCCGGATTCCACCACAGTGTACAAAAGTCAGCCGCATCGTGCGTAACACTATTTTGCGGTTAATTTTGCTGGTTTTGAGAGAAATGTTTAGGGAAATTCTGGTGATTTTAAGCGTTTTTGAGTAAAAAAAAAAGATAAGTTTTGTTACGGGAAGGGGAGGGGGGAAGATGGCCGTCTGCTCATTCCCTCGTCCCCAGCCAGCAGGCAGGATCGCTGGAACACCCGTTTTCCAACTACTCACAATTATGCACAAATTTTAACTTTACGTACTTAAAAATATTATAAAATTGGTTAAATAAATGCAGAGCCAATTTATTTAAACATCACATTTTTACATAACATCAACACACAGAATTGTTGTGTATACCTTGATAGCAATTTCACTGGGTGCTTGCATCTTAGTTTGTTCATTAAAAAATTAGTCCAGTTAAGGGCAGGTTTAATTCAGAGGTTAGTTTTAAAAGTAATAAGCCGCTAAACTGATGTATTAATGACCTTATTAATATGCAAGTGTGTAAAAATATTGAGGTTACTCCACCCCCCTCCCTTCTGTCATTAGTCCCCCCACCGACCACACCAAAACCAAGTAAGCAATATTGTAATAAGGAAGGCGTACAGTTGTCACGGGTAAAGTCGTAATCGAACGCTCACAGCGGGTTGCAATGTTCATTTTGCTAGCGAAACTCCTTTTTTCTGCGTCGCCCGATTGATCTGGCTTTGATTAGCTGCATAATCGTTCATTATTTGGCATGTGGGAAACATGACGGACGTTGCCTTTAGCCAGCGGGTTTTCTCGGGGCACTCCCTTTTGTCCCTCTTGCACCATTGCATTTCGACCCTGCGGCATTCTCATCTCCCTTCACTGAACCTTTAAAGACGTAATCGGTATGATTTGTTTTAAAACTCTCAATCTCAACAGTCAGCGATTTATTTTCACCAACGAAGAGCTACAATATAAAAACACGAAAGAAAGAGGTGAAAAGAAGGAGGAAATGTAACTCTGTCTGGATGATCTGGTATGCGCAGATCGACCAAGCCGGGACGTATACCCTCCGACCACGACAAGAATCGTTTCCGTCGTATTGAACACGGCATTTAAATTCCTCTTCCCCCCTCTTGGTTACGAAGGATCTAGAGACCCTATAGTAGGGGGGAGGGAGGTTGAGATAGGAGAAGGAGGTAGCGGCGAAGCCCAGGGTGCTATCAGGATTCCTGTGTTTCCCGCCCTTTAACACCCCTACCCTCGTCACACACTGCAGGAGTATTCCGCGCGGATGAACCGTCCTTCCATCGCCGCCCCTGAGAGACGTGTAGCTGGATATCTCAACCCTCTGTCGGCGGTACAGTCTGGTGCCGCTGCAACACTGGGCCCGACCCTGCCTGCTCCGACACTCCAGCCCTGTTTCAGCCGAGACTATATTCCCGGCGGGGTCTCTCTCGGAATTTCGCGTGTGGGAATCGTGCTGGACGATGCCACTGGTCGGCGGGTTTTCTTGAGGATCTCCCGTTTCCATCATCCTTTCATTCCTGCTCTTCTCCATAATCACATCGCTTCACACTCATTGGCATTCAATAACTCGATGTTAAGCGCCGCCCAAACCTCTTCACTCACTCACCCCGACATATTCAATTCTTGGTTCACCTAACTTGTTTATATAAAAAAAAGNCCGCCCAAACCTCTTCACTCACTCACCCCGACATATTCAATTCTTGGTTCACCTAACTTGTTTATATAAAAAAAAGGTATCCTGAAAGTGCCCCTTTACACAACAAGCTATTGTCCATTCACTGCAGTACAGAGAACGCGACTGAACTTCGAACTCGTACGAATGTCACAATATTCATTGTGCGAAATTTTTACAGAATTAAAATTGTGACGTAACTATGAGTTCGTAGTTACCCTGTCTTGTCTGTTATGACGTGTTAGGTCGATAGCAATGCATGGGAGTTACACCCACCAATCTTTTGACTTATATGTTCAGATTTGGTTTGCAGGGTATAGCAGCTAAAGCAGGAAGTGGTCGTTTGGAGTTTGATTTTTTCCGTAAGCTTCATAATGCTGGTAACCCGCCTTTTACCATTTTAGGTGAGATGGATCCATGTGATATAAATTGTTGGAATACATTGNTCATAATGCTGGTAACCCGCCTTTTACCATTTTAGGTGAGATGGATCCATGTGATATAAATTGTTGGAATACATTGCCAGTACATGAAGGTGTTGTTAATCAGACTGCTGTAATTGGTATTAATTCATCGCCTGTTTTGTTCCCCGTAAGAAGATGAATGTGTCAGCTACAAGAGGACAATCATCTTAGGTGATGTCACACGGCCATTTTTTCCCCTTTTTAAAATCGGAATTTATATTTTTTCCCCTAAAAAATAGCCAAAAAAATCGGAATTTGCCCCAAAATTTTCCGAATTTTCCTCCAAGCCGCCAATTTTTTTCACGAAAAATGTGTTTTGCACAATGCAGGTGAATTTTGCACAGTTTATGCTGTTGACCCTACAATGTGGCTAATAACAACTTTTTGGAGATGAGTGATAGATAAATTGAGAGGTTACCCAGACATTCATGCTCTGTCATTTCATGCCAGCACCATCCATCTTGTCTGAAGAATGTTCAATTTCATTGCCCCATCATGCAAATTATCTCATAATTCCCTGTCATTTCAATTTCGTTATCTCATATTCCTTCTAGGCACCTTTCACCTGACATCCTGGCGGGGACGATTCTCATGGTCTGTCATTCCACTTNTTATCTCATATTCCTTCTAGGCACCTTTCACCTGACATCCTGGCGGGGACGATTCTCATGGTCTGTCATTCCACTTTGCATTTTCAGATATTCCTTCTGGTCTCCTTTCACCTGGCGTCCTGGCAGGGACGAATCTCATGATCTGTCATTCCACCTGCGTGACACGGAGCGAAGCCTGCCCACACACGCTAACCTAGTCACACTGTGTGCACGCGTCAAGTATGCCCTAAGCTCACTTATAAGCACAGGTAGCTATACTTCCCAAACCNCCTAGTCACACTGTGTGCACGCGTCAAGTATGCCCTAAGCTCACTTATAAGCACAGGTAGCTATACTTCCCAAACCCCTTTTATATACAGCCACCAAATTCGTAACATAGGTATTACCTTCGACAACGAAAAGTACCGCCCGGCCAAGTTTGCCCTAAGCTCACTTATAAGCATAGTTGGCTGTAATTTCCAAGCAGTTAAAGATACTTATATTTCATAACATTTGAATCACCACCAACAATGAAAATGGGCCGCAGGGTACAAGTATGTCTTAAGACTACTTATAAGCATAGTTGGCTGTAATTTCCGAACCGTTGAAGATGCAGTCACCTAATTAATAACATGGGCATCACCCTGACAACCAAAATGACCACCTGGCTTCCTTTCAGATTCTCGAGATGTTAGTTGATCACACATTGTCGGACAGGTGGGCGTGTTTCATTGCTAATGATGGGGGTTGTGAGTGTTCACTGTAATCTTAATTTAACGTTTTCATTCCGATCAGTTCCTAAAAAAAAGTTTGCTATTCTGTTGTACTAACCAGGACGGTCTGGTCTTGTCTAGCATCATCTAAAGCAGAGTACAGCTCCCGACTCTTGTGCAATGTGCGATTGTTGGATAGTGCTTATAANCTTGTCTAGCATCATCTAAAGCAGAGTACAGCTCCCGACTCTTGTGCAATGTGCGATTGTTGGATAGTGCTTATAGCTAGTTTCCTTTGCATTTAATTTTTTATATCTGTTTGCATCGGTATGTAGCAGTGTCGACCTTTTCTCTCCCCCTTCTTCTCGACTCTGTTACAGTATTTTATTTTAGTCTAATGTGACATACGTTGCTCGATGCTCGCACATTATGTGTTGGTTGTTAGTTGAATTCGTATGCCCCTGTTGTATAGTGTAACTCGGTCGGAGGGTGTACGTGGGGAAATTCCTTTGCTATTCTGCTGGTCTAACNCTTGTCTAGCATCATCTAAAGCAGAGTACAGCTCCCGACTCTTGTGCAATGTGCGATTGTTGGATAGTGCTTATAACTAGTTTCCTTTGCATTTAATTTTTTATATCTGTTTGCATCGGTATGTAGCAGTGTCGACCTTTTCTCTCCCCCTTCTTCACGACTCTGTTACAGTTTTTTATTTTAGTCTAATGTGTCATACGTTGCTCGATGCTCGCACATTATGTGTTGGTTGTTAGTTGAATTCATNTGTCATACGTTGCTCGATGCTCGCACATTATGTGTTGGTTGTTAGTTGAATTCATATGCCCCTGTTGTATAGTGTAACTCGGTCGGAGGGTGTACGTGGGGAAATTCCTTTGCTATTCTGCTGGTCTAACCAAGGCTTCCATGTCAGTTTTCAGACGCATGATTTTGTCTAGCACCGACTTATGCGATGTACAGTGCTCGTCGCTTGTGCAATACATGTTGGTTCGGAAGTCTTTATATATATACTCTTTTGCATTTTTTAAATATGTAGTCATCGATATGTAGCAGTGTAGTCGTCTCTTGGATGGCTACTGGTTTAAATGCATGGTAATTAGTGGCAAGTAAAGGAACACAGTCTTTACAAGTCGTGTAATGGGTCTTCAAAATATCACCACTTGTCAATAGTGTTCTGTACTTGTCATATTCTAGAATTTTTTTGATGTTGGTCCATGNGTCTTCAAAATATCACCACTTGTCAATAGTGTTCTGTACTTGTCATATTCTAGAATTTTTTTGATGTTGGTCCATGTGAACATAAGCTCTTTTTCCTGTTGATGGGTATTCCAGCTTTTTACTAAAGTTCTCGTTGCAATAGCAATGTTGATATCGCTATTACGGTCTGTGGAACTATCAGGTATTATTTTTTTTAATAGTAGAGGTTCGATACGATGTCGTGCTCGCAGTATACTTGCGTCTGTGTTGATTATTTATTATTAATTATTATTGACTTACTTTTTTCATGATGGTTTTGTAAATTACACCAGTTTTCCCGTAACTCACGTGTTAGGCTGATGTTGTTTATTTGATGACTCTTCAGTGCTGACCGCTCACTGTTGACCCCTCAGTGCTGACCAGTCACTGCTGACCCCTAAGTGCTGGCCCGTCAGTGCTGACTCCANCGTGCTGACCGCTCACTGTTGACACCTCAGTGCTGACCAGTCACTACTGACCCCTAAGTGCTGGCCCGTCAGTGCTGACTCCACACTGCTGGCCCCTAAGTGTTGACTCCTCACTGCTGACACCTCACTGCTGACTCTTCATTGACGACCTCTCACTGTTGACCTCTCACTGTTGACTCCGCACTGCTGATCCCTCGCTGCTGACCCCTCACTGCTAACCNCTAAGTGTTGACTCCTCACTGCTGACACCTCACTGCTGACTCTTCATTGACGACCTCTCACTGTTGACCTCTCACTGTTGACTCCGCACTGCTGATCCCTCGCTGCTGACCCCTCACTGCTAACCTTTCAGTGCTGACCACTCACTGCTGATTCCTTAATGCTGACCACTCACTGCTGACCCCTCAGTATAGACACTTCATTCCGACCCCTTAGTGCTGATCCCTCAGTGCTTACCCCTCACTGCTGATCACTTTGCTGACCACTCACTCCTTAACCCTCACTGCTGACCCCTTAGTCCTGCCCCCTCACTGCTAACCCCTCAGTGCTGACCACTCACTGCTGATTCCTTAATGCTGACCACTCACTGCTGACCCCTCAGTATAGACACTTCATTCCGACCCCTTAGTGCTGATCCCTCAGTGCTTACCCCTCACTGCTGATCACTTTGCTGACCACTCACTCCTTAACCCTCACTGCTGACCCCTTAGTCCTGCCCCCTCACTGCTGATCCTTCACTGCTGACTTTCTTTACATGCGTGAACGGTTGTTACATGTTCCCAAACTTCAATGATTTTAAAATTTGGACCAACAATGCTTGTAACAGGACTTACGGCCTAGTAGCTCTTATCTTTTTAATTGCATTCGGAAATTTTGAGTATGATGCGAATTTGATTTTTGTAGCTTCGGAGGTTGGGAAACGTTGGGAAACTATGCTTATGGAAACGTAAATTTTGGAGACAGTCACTAATGCGGGATTTTTAAAATTTAATTCTTTCAAGGTGTGAAATGGGGGTTTAAAGTTTGTATGGAGAAAAAATATTAGATTGTCATAATAACTCTACAAACTTAAAAGCCGCAATTCTCTTATTTTTCAACTTTAATTTCATTCTTCTTTCTATTTTAAAATATGTATTCTCTTTTAAATACGTACTTTATATTTAAAATATATATTAAACGAAAACACGAATTCCAGGTGGAAAAGTCGCGGACAAAAGACAGTTATTTATACGCTTTATTAATACGTATTTCGGTAAGCTTTATAAAAGTGAATTTGTGGCGAAAAACAGATAAATATTAAATGCGAGGGATTGTTTTTTCCTAATAGGAGCGATGAATGGCTCATTGGCAACATACAAAGTTTTTAAAGTATTACTCTATTTTCTAATGACATCAGGCGTACTTGTCCATGCTGTGCGCCGTTAGGTAGCCGGGCATTTCATTTCGCCTCACTGCGTTGAATAAGGATGAGTTTACATTAGTCGTGTCCCATCCCATTCACATAACACTCTGGCGCTAATGCTCTCAACACAGTGCAATTTTTTTGTAGTATTACAGGAAAAATTTCTTGGGAACCCAGTTGCCAAGAAAATCCTTTGTAGAACTACANGTGCAATTTTTTTGTAGTATTACAGGAAAAATTTCTTGGGAACCCAGTTGCCAAGAAAATCCTTTGTAGAACTACAAGCAGTTTTCTTGTGAAATCTGCTAAACTAATATTTGTAATAACACAAGCTTGTATTACACTTTATATTATTGAGAAGTGAACATTTAATTATTTTACCTCCTAGAAAACCAATTTTATTAATTAATAACAGAAAATATGAAAAATACTGTTCCAAAATATAATTCACGAAAAAACAAAATGACACCTTGCCAGAACAACGTCCCTGGCTTTATTATCCTACAAGACCAACTTGACATAAGAGTACTGCAATAAGTTTTGTGGTAAATATAGAAATAAATACCTACAAAATTTAGTGAAATTATTCGGTTAAGAAGAACGCATTTATATCATTTTAAGAGTGCTGTGTGCATATGAAACATATATAAAACATTAGTGTTTCGTGTTTTTAAAATTGCCGTCGTTTTATTATGATTCTTTGTGATGTTTTAAATGATTAACGTTATTGAAACTTGCAATAAATTTATTTTTTCACGCAACTGCAATTCACATCACCCATAGTTTTTGCCCGTGGATACGGTTAAGTATAGTTGTAGCATTTATCGAGGCCTATTAGAAACACGGCTCGTATACTTTTACAAACGAGTAATTTTAAAAGAGAAATGATTGCACTAATACAAACATTTGTAAAATTGCAAAGAATTGTCAGAAAACGTAAAATTTTTTTAAGCTTATGGTACTGCAAAATCCACGTTTTTATTTCGCAGCAAACGGATATCCAAGATGATCTACGCTCATTTGACTTCTATCATTGGCCGGGGAACTCTTCACTTCCCAAGGACACTGTTAGCCATTAATAAACGGTTCAAAAGCAAAGTGGCCAACTTGTAGCAATGAGGTCAATGCATAATGGTCAGCAGCCAATGAAACCACGAATTGTGCTCAGGTATGAAGTCCAGTCTTTCACTTATCGCGAATCTAGGTGTTGGTATCTTTTTACAGAAATTTCCTTAATGTTACCGAAAACTACGTGAAAAATATTTGTCCCATCTAGAAATTTTTGTAAAATCTTTATACAATAACTGATTATTCTCAAAATGCACAGAACTCTACCTGGATGTACAGAACCTCTAAGTGAATTTGCTAGTCGGTTTTTCTCTACTTCCGGTCCATAAAACGAAACTACAAATAATGTGTAATTTTCGTCGTACGAATTTTTATTGTATATAAAAAAGACATTTAATAAGTTAAAATAACTCATTTTAGATGGAGATCTTAAACACAAGTCAAATATTCTTCAAACCGTAACACTAACGGCTCAGCAGCTGAATCTCCCCAATGTTCTTATGTATATGTATAAGTGCCTGACTGATTAAACAGTCACTTCTGTGAATTTAACCGAGGAATCAGTGAAAAAATGCCAGATTTCCTTCACTTCAGCGACATTCTCTACTGATTTATCACTAATTTTTGTCATTGCTTTTCAGTGGTTTGTTTTTTTACTGATGGACCAGTTAAACAGCTTGTAAAAAAAGTCGTCAAACAACGTGTATTAAGTGAAATAACAACGTGCCAATGAATAAAACCAATACAAAATACTTTCTTTAATGTGTTTCGTCTTTCAAAACACCATTTTGCGATGTAATATTAATATTCAGCCTTTAATTTCGTTCTTTCGTCTTTCATTTTGTTTTTATGTAACTATCACAGCGCTCTGTTTGAAGGTTTAAACTGCATATCATGTGGCGAAGAGAGTGCATTCAAATGTACTGCTTGTTTTAACAATCCTAACGTACCCAATTAACCCAAAAACGAAAAGTAAGGGCAAACAATTTAAATCTTCACTATTTCAATATGCTTTATAAATAACATATTTTCCTTCTACTTTAAACTTGACGTGGTGGCGTAATTAGTCAGATAACAGCCTGTAGGCGAAATGGCAGGGAAGTGAGTTCAATCCTGGTAACCTCACAAACTTTTTTATTTTTATAAATTACGGTAAATTTCGCAATGTAAATGGTTAACTATCGTAAATGGGTTTGATTTCAAGTAATTATTGGGCGAAATTCAACCAAATCAATATTTTATTCGTCACTGCATATTTTACTGATTAAATAAGTATAGTGGTCTCACTATTTGTTTATATTCTAGGCGATCCGGGCGTGGTCGGGTTTTCTCAGGGATCTCCCGTTTCCCCCACCCTTGCATTCCGGCGCTGCTCCGTGCTCACCTCGCCTCACCTTCATCGTCTCTCAAGAGCCGCTGAAATCTCTCCACTCCACTCTAGTAGCATTTGGAAGTTGAAAGTGCTGCTTTCTTTTCAAAGTGGTTTGTGCTACGTTTTGTTGCTGAGTTGTTGTTATTCTAGTTTTTGTTGTTTTGTGGATAAACTAACTGCCGCATAGCGATATTCTTCTTCATACAGTCGCGAAGAAAGCTTCGTATAAACTCAGCAATGTTTGTTGCAAATTTACCGAAGCTACAGGAAAATCGGTAGCGTTCCGTATTTCGTATGTACGTGTGTCAGTTCGTCATTAGTGAACGATTTCATAAATTAATTATACATTTCAGTAAATATTTCTTTAACTATACTGACATTTTAAACAGAATAATTTTTCCAGCATCGAGTAGCGTGTTATCGCAGAAATGTCTGCAACCAATCTACTGTGATAACGGTACAAGAACAGCAAATGACGCTACTGAAAATACTACAAAACAGGAAATCCGTTGGCATTCAGCGGCGACTTCATCTTAGCTGTCGCTCCTTCTTATTCTTCACTTCAAGGATTAGACTCACTGAACCGGTTTCGGTACTCACTTTGAGTTGGGGTTTTCAGGTGTTGTTTTAATGTAGTACTAGATATATATTATTTTTCTCTCTCGGATGTTTTTCCTTTTATTTATTTATTTAATTTNGTTGTTTTAATGTAGTACTAGATATATATTATTTTTCTCTCTCGGATGTTTTTCCTTTTATTTATTTATTTAATTTTTTTTTGCCGTGTGTAACATGATGTACTTCGGAAAAAGGTAATTTCGGCTGGCTGAATCTTACATCCAGTTTCACTNTTTTTTGCCGTGTGTAACATGATGTACTTCGGAAAAAGGTAATTTCGGCTGGCTGAATCTTACATCCAGTTTCACTTGGAGCCACCCATATTTCGCTAGCACACGAAAGCGCTGGGGATGCAAATAAACCTAATAAATTAAGATTGCTTTCTTAGAGTAGCAGTTTTCTTTTTAACATGCGCTACGTATGTTAAAGGGGGCGTTTCGGAATTAGTTTAGTTTCCCGTCTGACCGTGGCTTTACAAAGCGAGTGACGTCAGTTGTGGGCCTGCAGCGGGGGGAGAGGACGACACTAACACTATATCCTCCTCCTTCGCTACCGGAAGAAGTTGTTTGGTTCACATCCTGCATCTAAAATATACTGCGGCAAGCGCGGAAACTATGCGAGATAGATGGCGCAGTGGGACAGTCATCTACCCCGCAATACTTACGTCACTTCCGAATCCTCCTCCTGCCGCCAGAATAAACACGCTTAGAATATCTCAGGAAGAGGCATCACAAACAATCTACGCTCTAGAAACACTCTCTTTGCTGCAACAATTTGATACCGCAAAGAAATTGTTGTTTAACTATGAATCACTTGTAAGTATGTCTGCCACAAACATTATTTTTGTTTGATATATTGCCGGTTGATTCTGAACTACAGATACAAACGCTGTGAGGTGATAACACAATGCAAAATGGGGCATAAAACATTATATGACCTAGGTGCTACAGTTATTCGTAAGCGAGGTAGATGCCCTTCAAAATCGATATTACTAATGGCTAAAATTTAAAAAAATAGCATAATACGTGAGATGAAAGAACAATTCCGTGATGCTGTTGTCTTGAAATTTCTAACGGTTGTTGGGTAATAGGCCTGTCATCCCCACCCATTAAGAAAATAACGGNTGATGCTGTTGTCTTGAAATTTCTAACGGTTGTTGGGTAATAGGCCTGTCATCCCCACCCATTAAGAAAATAACGGGAGTCCTGTTATTATCCAAAGAATGTGTGTATCCCCTGGTGTTTATCACTTTTAATGATGCCATAATGACGTCGTGCATTAATTAAAAAAAGTTTTCTTTGAGTATCTCTCTCAGGTGAACGGTAGTCGTTGAAAACAGACTAACAATTTTTTTTAAGGATACGTGGTAGGCAACCAAATGCACAGTTACAAACTTAAGTCTGGTAAACACAAATGCTCATGATGTTAACGAATATAATTTCCTGCCATGTGCCTTCTTTGGTGTTTCCATACTTACTGTTAAAAATGAAATTTGCGTTATTTTACCAAAATCAGCTGGCATNTGATGCTGTTGTCTTGAAATTTCTAACGGTTGTTGGGTAATAGGCCTGTCATCCCCACCCATTAAGAAAATAACGAGAGTCCTGTTATTATCCAAAGAATGTGTGTATCCCCTGGTGTTTATCGCTTTTAATGATGCCATAATGACGTCGTGCATTAATTAAAAAAAGTTTTCTTTGAGTATCTCTCTCAGGTGAACGGTAGTCGTTGAAAACAGACTAACAATTTTTTTTAAGGATACGTGGTAGGCAACCAAACGCACAGTTACAAACTTAAGTCTGGTAAACAGAAATGCTCATGATGTTAACGAATATAATTTCCTGGCATGTGCCTTCTTTGGTGTTTCCATACTTACTGTTAAAAATGAAATTTGCGTTATTTTACCAAAATCAGCTGGCATNCATGTGCCTTCTTTGGTGTTTCCATACTTACTGTTAAAAATGAAATTTGCGTTATTTTACCAAAATCAGCTGGCATAAATTCCCTACATCTGTGATTAATTACAGACACATTGCTTTTACAATAACAAACTTTCCTTAAAATATTGCACAGAACTTTCCGTACATTAACGTATCCTTTCCGCGAATTTAAAATTCTTTTGACGACTTACAAGTAATTAGAATATATATATATATATATATATACACACACACACACACAGGGCGATGCACCTAAGGCAGGATACCTGAATAACACTGCCACATTCAGTGGTAGCAGAAAATGTTTTAGACAAAAGTTTCTTGGGTCCAAGGCGCTAATAACTTGATAATGATAATTTTCTCGCACGTGGAAGGGTTAAGAAGATAAAAAGGTCAACTTCATTACTTTAAGTGGAATGATGATTTGTATTAACACTTCTAGACAGTGCTTATGATGATGCAATAAATGCTTTGACATTTGCCGGCCAATCAAGATCGCTGAAGGTCAATGACGATGCAAACTGCGTCGCCGCACGGAACAATGGGTCGACGTAGTGCCGTCCTGTAGCGACTGTAGCTGGCGTGTGTTTAAACAAACACCAGCCTCAGACCACGCTTACTTTGTTACTTTATTGTGATATCAGGTGCTCATATTGTTTATCTTGTGCATTGACACACAGTGAAAAGCGATTCTAATTCGACAATACCGCACATTGCATTTCATCTGGACATATCGCAAAACAAGCTCGTGTTATACGGCCTTCGATGTCTTCGGGAGTCGTCGATGGGTCTTTGTAGACCTGTTGCTTTAATTTTCCCCACAGAGAAAAGTCGTTAAGACTGGGGAACGTGCAGGCCATTTAGAGTTTCTAGACAGACCGATCCAACGACCACCGAAAGTTCTGTTGGGAACCATTGTTATTCTCTGTGCAGAATGAACGGCACATCCGTCATGTTGGTACCACATGAACTGCATGTGCAGGAGGATAACTTGCAATAATTGCGGCAAATGTCATCGTATTTATTACATATTATAAAGCACTATAGAGGGGCGTTAATAACAATTATGATTCTATTTAAATTAACGAAGTTCTTCTTCGTATCTTCTTTACCTTTCCACGTACGGGGAAAATATCACTATGAAGTTATTAACGCCATGAAACCAAGCATCGATTGTCTGAAATATTTTCTGCTACCACTGAAAGTGGCAGTGTTATTCAGGTGTCCAGCTTTAGACGCCTCATCCCGTTTATTTATATATATTTATATTTATATATATATTTGTGTGTGTGTCTGTATTTATTCACGGATTATATATTTTATTAATATTAAAATCTCGCTCGGAAATATAATATTCATACTTATTTAATATATTTTTATACACAGTGAAATACCCGCAAAAGGAAAAGTAGTTTTTCTTTATATATATATATATATATATATATCCGAGCGAGATTTGAACAAGAATAAAATACGAATTCCGTGAATCTTGCACTGAAAGAAAGGACAACAAAATATTTGTTTTTATAGGGCCGAAAATATATTAAGTTCCCCAACAAAATATTTTGTTGAGTAAAAAAAACTTGAAATGCAACAAAATATATTTTGTCTGTCTAACAAAATACATGTTTTAGTAAACAAAACCTCTCTGTTGTCCAAAATAAATTAGAGTGACAACCAAATGTTTTGTTGAATAAACTGCACATGTATATTTGTTTGGCTACTCATTTGATTACCTTGGTTCGAAAATACAGCTAGAAAATCTGTTTGCGTTTTTTGTGGCAATTAGGAGAGTAACATTGTTTGTTAGTGGATTTAACGATGATTAATAATGGCATAGGCGTGCTAATAAAACAAGTTCAAAAGGAAAATGAAAAGTAGAGCTGAAAAATTGGAAAAACTTATTTGTGCACGTTTTAGTATTTGAGCTGTATGTATTTAAGAGCATACCAATTTTACACGTACACAAAAGTTGAGGCAGCTATGGCGTAGCGCTCAGACGGCAACGATCTGGGTTCGAATCCAGGTCAGACTTCCATTTTCTTTATTTATTAACCGAAACTACTTAAAGTACGTAGATCTAAATAAATGTTTAGTGGCAAAAACAAAATCTTTGCTTGCGGCAAGCAAATAAGAACAACCAAATTATGTGCTTTCAAAAACAAAAATTTCTTTGCCCTTATACAAATTATTTATTTCATTTCGCTAAACAAACTTTGTTTGATTCATCAAAACATTTTTCTCGGTGTACCACTAAATTGCGCTCCCGTATATTATCCGTATAGTAACTTCACGGTAACGTCACGCTTGTTTATTTCCACCTTTGAGAAACCACCCTACGCATGGCGTGCTCGGTTCTTTCCTAAATATGGCATTTATCACAAACCTGTTATGCTTGTGTTATCATCTAAGTATCTTATTTTGGATACATTGAACTTTGACTTAGATTTTATCTATAAATAAAATTTGTTTGTTTCTAATTAAAATATAAAAACTGCGTAGGTAAATAAGTGAGTTGGCAAAACTGATCAGGAAGTAGTTGTTACGCAAAGTCACATTACTCTGAGGGCTCACGAATGCGGTGAGNGTGAGTTGGCAAAACTGATCAGGAAGTAGTTGTTACGCAAAGTCACATTACTCTGAGGGCTCACGAATGCGGTGAGTTGTCCCTTTAGTTTACAGATTCGGTTAATATTTTTTTGCATGAGGCGGAGGAATATCCTGCAAGTAGAACTTTAGCAGGGGTTCAGAAAAGTTGGAAGTAATAACGTATGGACCTCATCGCTGGTTCGCAGACCTGCGTGACGTGTCAACGATACGAGTGGCCTAATCGCAGAGGTAACAAGCANTGGACCTCATCGCTGGTTCGCAGACCTGCGTGACGTGTCAACGATACGAGTGGCCTAATCGCAGAGGTAACAAGCAGGTACAGGTGTTTGAGGTCTATCCTAGCATCGTTACAACTCCCATCATTCCCGAGTCCCTAGTGATAACTTGACATACCCACTTTTCGCAAAAACATTTCACTCCCAGTTGTGTTCCATAATACTTTAGCTCATATCGAAAGTCGTGATTAGACAGTTTTCGTGTTAGTATTTCTGGGTGTCTGGCCGCTAATTGCAGACGTACAGTATTGGAGTTAAACTTCAATTGGACAGTCTAGTAAAAGAAAATGTCTTGTCACGTAGACACGGCNCAGTGTTGGAGTTAAACTCCAATTGGACAGTCTAGTAAAAGAAAATGTCTTGTCACGTAGACACGGCTCCATAAGTCCAGAACGTGTGAAAATGTTTTCGCGAAATTCGGGTTTTCTAAGTGATACCGAAATAAAACTGCTGTGTTGGGTTAAACAGAGCGGTCATCAAAAAGTGTCTTATTTAAAAACCTGAAACCAAAACACAAAGTGTGATATGAAAGAGTTAGGTGCCTTTGAAAGACAAAATTAAAGGCTCATGCTCTGGTATAACATAGGTGCGTGCGTGCATATATTTTAAATGTTCGTTTGTTTACATTATCTTACAGCATAGAGGAGGCAGGATCGATAAGTTCAACCAAATCAAATGTCTTTATGAACCACTAGTCATTTTTGAACAATTGAACCCCGTTCAGTGTCGAATTAATTTCCGAGCTCAAGGGTTGTAATAGTTTACTTTTGTTATGTACACTTTACTAACAGCGAGCGTGCTTCACGCGACCAGTTAAGAGTGTTGGATATCAAAAAAATAATTATCTTATACTTATACCAAACAATGTTCAACATGTAAGCATTGCATATACGTAATATCATTTTCCTCGAATAAAAAATATTAAACTTTTAATTTTTTTACTAATTTGATGACAAATACAACATTTTTCTGTTTTGCTGTAGCCATAATAACCTATCCTAACGTAGTTGTACAGATGAAAGAAATTTACAGTGAAAACTAAAGCTATGGCTACCGCGTAACGCATATGTAATCGCCAAGTAAAATATCATACAGTTCGCGGTTAACCTGCCATCCACCCAGTTCCCCACACTTCCCGGAATTCATTCTACCTTATATCTATGTTATTATAAAGGGAGAACTAACTAATTTTCTAATTAACTGATATTCAACTTTCGATTTAATCCCTCTGTGTCGGCATCGAATGGAGAGGGGGACCTCCGTACATATTTTCGTCCCCCTGTTTCATAGTCAGTAATTTATTCATGAATCTTATGTATATCTTGTTCTATTTCCTTTGCTATTGTCAGCATAATACCTGGTTCGTCCCCCTAATAACTCGCCTTGGTCTTTTTGCTCCATTCCATAAGTTCTTTGTTCATTGCCGCGTTTACATATATGTGTTTCANTAAAGGGAGAACTAACTAATTTTCTAATTAACTGATATTCAACTTTCGATTTAATCCCTCTGTGTCGGCATCGAACGGAGAGGGGGCGGGGACCTCCGTACATATTTTCGTCCCCCTGTTTCATAGTCAGTAATTTATTCATGAATCTTATGTATATCTTGTTCTATTTCCTTTGCTATTGTCAGCATAATAACTCGCCTTGGTCTTTTTGCTCCATTCCATAAGTTCTTTGTTCATTGCCGCGTTTACATATATGTGTTTCANTAATAACTCGCCTTGGTCTTTTTGCTCCATTCCATAAGTTCTTTGTTCATTGCCGCGTTTACATATATGTGTTTCATCAGTATATTACCAGTAAATTCGTTTTAAAGTTTTCCATGATTTTCTTCGGCGTTATCCCCAAGATGTGTAGTGGTTCGCTCCCAGTATAATATTTATAAAGTGGTTTTCCTCATCGTAAAATCCGTGAAGGGGGTCTGCTCCCACTTTTCGGATTCTACAGCGGTTTTATAGTCTCAATTCCAGGGGTAAGTTGTATCTTCTGGAGTATTCATCAATAACCACACATAAAATTCCNATCTTCTGGAGTATTCATCAATAACCACACATAAAATTCCTCTAATATATTGATGACTTCCTTTGCAAATTCTCCAAAATATCTCGCTGTCCCTTTATGAGATAAAATCCTTCTTATGTAAAGTTCTTTATCTACTTGCAGTTTTCTACATACCTTTATTATAATATTTGGGAATTCCAGTTTCACCTGCTAGGCACTGTCTTCGTGCCCTTCAGATCGGACAAAGAGGAGAGACCACCAAGTTAAATCCATGTTAATTAGCTTTAAAGTTTCCGTATCCTCTTATTATATGACTAAGATTACAATAAGCTATTAGTAATTCATTGAATCCTTCTGGCATGCCACCACACCAACTGATTTTAAAAGTTGGAGCTCCCATAATTGTATTGCAAAATATAAATCCACCAGAATTATGCAACGGGACTAGATTACAAATAACATGTTTAAAAAGTTATATCATTAAAGGTACTATTATAATTGGCTGCGTTACTTGATAAACTGTTTTAATACCTATAATACCAATGATTCCCTCAGATTTGCCTTTTCCTTTTAAAAGAGTCCAATTTACAATAAGAGTTTGTTTTGGTATGACCATAAATAAGGCACAGGGTCAAACACTTAATGGGGCTGGAGTAGATTTGAGTGGAGCATGTTTTTCACATGGACAACTATACAAATATGCGCGTGTCACGTCAAACAGAAACCTTTTTTGTGCTGGCGGTCGGAGGCAAAACGATTAATGTTATATACAAAGAAATTCTATAAACCACTATCATATAATATTGTTATATTAGAGATGTATGAATGTGGATAAAGCGAAGGAGGAAGGTATGTCAGGATCGTGGTAAATGAAGGTTCATAATCTCGGCCTACCCCTCTGGGAGACAGGATATATATATTTTATATGATAGCAGTTTACTAATTTACTTTCTTGTAATATTGAAATTGTCTTTTCCCAATTTATTTATAAATTTCCCCCCTATAAAAACTAAATTGTACCCGTGCGAAGCCAGGCCGGGTCACTAGTACAGGAGATATAAACGCCACACGAGAGAACTNTAAAAACTAAATTGTACCCGTGCGAAGCCAGGCCGGGTCACTAGTACAGGAGATATAAACGCCACACGAGAGAACTTTCCCCTTCACTCGCTTATTATAATTGCTTTTATATTATAGCCTTTCATATTCCATTCTTCTGCTGTATTTCACGAGAAGAAAATTGGCTCTCCTTATTAATTAATTTCCTAAAATGTTAACATTTTCATACTTTAACATGTTCAGTGACACATTAATTTACGAGTTCAAGTTTTGCAATCTCGTTAATATTTGTATTGTATACGTATTGTACTTGTGTTCATCAGTTATTTGAGAATCAGTGAACAACGTACTGGTGAACCCCAATACCAGCGAGCCCGCAGCAGGTTGTTNTGTTCATCAGTTATTTGAGAATCAGTGAACAACGTACTGGTGAACCCCAATACCAGCGAGCCCGCAGCAGGTTGTTAACAGGTTGTAATCAAAATTCTGAACACAAGTAGAGCCCATACCAAAATGTGTACGAAATATTACAAATCAGATAATCTACAAGGAATACTCTGAAAATAATGGACACTCATGTCTTGCAGTACCGTTCGTAAATGCCACTCATGTCTTGCTNGTTCATCAGTTATTTGAGAATCAGTGAACAACGTACTGGTGAACCCCAATACCAGCGAGCCCGCAGCAGGTTGTTCACAGGTTGTAATCAAAATTCTGAACACAAGTAGAGCCCATACCAAAATGTGTACGAAATATTACAAATCAGATAATCTACAAGGAATACTCTGAAAATAATGGACACTCGTGTCTTGCAGTACCGTTCGTAAATGCCACTCATGTCTTGCTGTACCGTTCGTAAATGCCACTCATGTCTTGCTGTACCGTTCGTAAATGCCACTCATGTCTTGCTGTACCGTTCGTAAATGCCACTCATGTCTTGCTGTACCGTTCGTAAATGCCACTCATGTCTTGCTGTA
The DNA here is from genome assembly GCA_002778355.1 of Clitarchus hookeri. Taxonomy (NCBI): domain Eukaryota; kingdom Metazoa; phylum Arthropoda; class Insecta; order Phasmatodea; family Phasmatidae; genus Clitarchus; species Clitarchus hookeri. Next base: position 22,010 of record NQII01010665.1, read on the forward strand.
CCGTTCGTAAATGCCACTCATGTCTTGCTGTACCGTTCGTAAATGCCACTCATGTCTTGCTGTACCGTTCGTAAATGCCACTCATGTCTTGCTGTACCGTTCGTAAATGCCACTCATGTCTTGCTGTACCGTTCGTAAATGCCACTCATGTCTTGCTGTACCGTTCGTAAATGCCACTCATGTCTTGCTGTACCGTTCGTAAATGCCACTCATGTCTTGCTGTACCGTTCGTAAATGCCACTCATGTCTTGCTGTACCGTTCGTAAATGCCACTCATGTCTTGCTGTACCGTTCGTAAATGCCACTCATGTCTTGCTGTACCGTTCGTAAATGCCACTCATGTCTTGCTGTACCGTTCGTAAATGCCACTCATGTCTTGCTGTACCGTTCGTAAATGCCACTCATGTCTTGCTGTACCGTTCGTAAATGCCACTCATGTCTTGCTGTACCGTTCGTAAATGCCACTCATGTCTTGCTGTACCGTTCGTAAATGCCACTCATGTCTTGCTGTACCGTTCGTAAATGCCACTCATGTCTTGCTGTACCGTTCGTAAATGTCACACATGTCTTGCTGTACCGTTCGTAAATGCCACCCATGTATTGCTGCACCGTTCGTAAATGCCACTCATGTCTTGCTGTACCGTTCGTAAATGCCACTCATGTCTTGCTGTACCGTTCGTAAATGCCACTCATGTACAGAGTAAACAGGTCAACAAAGGGAAACCACTGGCAAATGAAGTTTCGTTAGCAACAGGAAAAAATATGATAGTTAATATATATTATGTAACAGTTTTACTGAGATGTTTTTAAGAATAAATTGAATAACCATTAGCANAAATATGATAGTTAATATATATTATGTAACAGTTTTACTGAGATGTTTTTAAGAATAAATTGAATAACCATTAGCGTGAAAACTTCTTCTCCTTGCGTCTGGCTGCACTTCTCCTACGTTAGCATTAGTTATTATAATGCTTCAAATACTTACATTGCAAAACCAATACGATACTTTTAGATGNCTTCTCCTACGTTAGCATTAGTTATTATAATGCTTCAAATACTTACATTGCAAAACCAATACGATACTTTTAGATGCGCTGTATACTAAGCGGTCCTCGACATTGTACGGAATTCCCATAGATGGCGTTTGACATCATGTGATGAGCTTTTTCATTCGCTGCAAGAACACAAACCATGTGTAATCGTAACATACAAGTGCTAATCCTGTAAGAGAACAAACATAGTTAAGGGATTATTTCACTGCCAACTTAACTGGACGCATGGGTGCCAGTGGGTATTGTAGCATATGTGTAGTTATAGGCAGCTTTTTTTTTTTCNTGCCAACTTAACTGGACGCATGGGTGCCAGTGGGTATTGTAGCATATGTGTAGTTATAGGCAGCTTTTTTTTTTTCAAAGTCTTGTTTAATATGTATTTACTTTACTGTGAGCAGCCTTTACAAATCGTTCAGTGGAGCCNTTTTTTTTTTTCAAAGTCTTGTTTAATATGTATTTACTTTACTGTGAGCAGCCTTTACAAATCGTTCAGTGGAGCCACGGTGGTGTAGCCGTCAGACCTCACGCCTTCCGAAAAAGGCGCCTCGGGTTCGATTCCCGAAGAAGTCACCTGGGCTTTCGCGATAGGGAAACGTGGCGGACGTTGCTGTTGGTCAACGGGTTTTATCGGGGCGTTCCTGTTTCATCCGCTCTTGTATCCCGCCACCGCTACATCTCTGCCTCATTTCACACTCACCGGTGCTCAACATATCGCTGTCAAACGTTGACCACATCTCAACTCAACCAACCCAAATACACATATCTTTCTTTGATTTGCATTGTTTCAAAATCATGGTAGGTTCCGGACCACTTTAATTTACGGTTTCAGGTGTAGAAAACAAAAAAATGTTTCATTGTCACAACCAATAGGCTATACGTTNGGACCACTTTAATTTACGGTTTCAGGTGTAGAAAACAAAAAAATGTTTCATTGTCACAACCAATAGGCTATACGTTCGACTACAGTTATATGAACAAATCATGGCCTAGACCAGTAAGACGGTTTGCGAATAATTTACCCATAGGTAAGATTATAAACGTGCAGTATAGTTCAACAATTACCAACACGTGCGTATTGTATACAACTTTGTACATTGAGTCTGAATGAGTAAAGTTAATATAAGGCCATTTGACAAAACATGCACTCAGGAAAAGGTTTTGTTGAATTAACCAAAATTTGTTTGGCGCAGCCAAATAAATGGTTTGTATGGAGGCAATTAAAAATTAGTTGCTAAAACCAAGGCATGCTTGTTGTTCCTATTTATTTTCCCCAAACTTTAAGATTTTGTTGGCGCAACTAAGAATCTGTTTGACTCTACTCACAGTTTTGTTTATGAAATAAAAATAGCTAAAGCCCTCACTAGACTCGAACCAAGAATGTTAAACCCACGTACTACGCCTTGTAAACTCCAATACTGGACAACATGTGTAAATAAATATTACACATTTTACACATTTACTTTTTCGTTTCCTGACAAACTGGTTTTATTAGGAACATTCTGAAGCTATTGAGCATAATAAAATGCTCATACAAACACTGTTACTATTCGGATTGTCACAAAAATCACAAAAAAATCCTGGAGCTGTATTTATTCACGAAGGGAATCCAATGAGTGGCTAAGCGAATATACAGAATAAGTTAAAAATAATACCCCAAATTTGAAGGTATANTCAATGAGTGACTAAGCGAATATACAGAATAAGTTAAAAATAATACCCCAAATTTGAAGGTATATAATATCAAAACAAAACAACCTACAACCTTGGTTGACTAATCAAATGAAACGTGGAACTGTGAAGTTTGTTTACCATACATTCATAAATGTTCAATGTGAGCACCACAAGCGGCCCGAACGACATCTACGTGATAATCAAACTCGTTCCACACTCTTGTCAGCATGTCCGGTGTTACGGTTTGGATGGCGTCTGTAATTCTCGTTTTGAGGTCGTCACTGTTAGCCGGCAATGGTGGACGAAACACTTCATCCTTTAGGAAAAAATCGCACGGGGTAAGATCCGGGCTTCTTGGGGGCCAGTGACGAAGAGCCTGGTCACCAGCTGCTCCTCGACCAATCCAGCGTTGCGGCAACGTCTCGTTCAGGTATCCGCGAACAGCAAGGTGCCAATGAGGTGGCGCACCAACCTGCTGGAAAATAAAGTCCCCTGCCGTCTCTTCTAACTGAGGAAACAACCACTCTGTAAGCATGTCCAAATAAGGTATTCCTGTAATAGTGGGCTCGTGAAAAAATAAATGGCCGAAAACAGTGTCGTGGGAGACAGCGCAAAACACGTTCACTTTGGGGGAAGCGCGCCCGTGTTTGGTGGTTTCATGTGGAGGCTCCTGATACCAAATATCCGGATGTTGTGCCAATTCACCTTACCATTTGTATGGAACGTAGCTTCATCGTTAAAAACCACCTTAGACATGAAGGCATCGTCTACCTCATTCTGGGCACATAAAGGAAACATCAGACCGTCACCTTCACATAGACGTGTCGAATGCGAGCTCGCTTCCCCCTCACCACCTCAAACCCAGAGTTACGAACGCCATGCAAACCGTAACACCGGACATGCTGACAAGAGTGTGGAACGAGTTTGATTATCGCGTAGATGTCGTTCGGGCCGCTTGTGGTGGTCACATTGAACATTTATGAATGTATGGTAAACCAACTTCACGGTTCCGCAGTTCATTTGATTGGTCAATCAAGGTTGTAGGTGGTTTGGTTTTGATACTATAGACCTTCAAAGTAAGGTATTATTATATACTCATTCTGTATATGGTAAATTCAAATAATATTTTGTTGACAGTCTAATATCTATTGATCCAACACAGATGATTTGTTTATTCAAGCGTGTAAATAAAATAAATTTTGTTGCTTTTCATGTTTTGTTTATTAAACAAAATATTTTGTTTGAGCTACTAAGTATATATTTGGCCCTACACAAACCAGTATTTTATTGACTGGAACAAGCCTTTTTCTCAAAGTGCAGTTAGAAACTATGTATTTAGGATTGTTAGATATATCTTCAAAACCACTGTAGAAAGAAATACCACTGTTAGACAAAAACAAGCTTGGATCACCTCATGTTTGAAAGTAATGTTTCATGACCGTTGTAGATAATGGTCAACATGTTACACAGGAAGCTTTTACGTTAACGGTACTGTACTCTGCAAGACTCAGTGCCCAATGATGTTCCCTGTGTGCGTAACTGATTCCTAAACCGTGATACTGCTCTACGTTATAACTGGTTCATATCACTAATCACCAAGCACAAGTACNAACAAGCTTGGATCACCTCATGTTTGAAAGTAATGTTTCATGACCGTTGTAGATAATGGTCAACATGTTACACAGTAAGCTTTTACGTTAACGGTACTGTACTCTGCAAGACTCAGTGCCCAATGATGTTCCCTGTGCGCGTAACTGATTCCTAAACCGTGATACTGCTCTACGTTATAACTGGTTCATATCACTAATCACCAAGCACAAGTACTACAGTTTATTGGCCGTGATAACGAAACAAATTATTTGCCAGTTTAAGTAAAGAATGCGTCAAAATTTTGTAATTTGCGACACCAGAACTTATAAATTAATAAGAGAATGAAAGGGTTAACTCAAAATCTTGAATTTTTAGATACGTTTCTATGACACGGGGCTTTCGAAATAATGATGATTTACCAAAGTCCATAATAATACGTCAGTTACAGTAACAAATAACGGTTCTATCTACGTAGAAACCAAAGAGTACTCCGAGAATCTCAGAAAATATGATAAATTAATTATAAAATATGGTAGAAGCCTGACAAGTAACTTATGGCAGGCGAGCTTGTAAGCAAGTTAACACCCCGGACTTTCAATGTTTCTGGTAACTAAGCCAGGCCGAATAGAGGAGCAGTCAAAAGAAGCTAGATCGGTTTAATTAGCTTGACGTGCCCCAAAGTTCTGCGGCCGTCTGTCTTAGTTAACTAGTTGGCCCCAGAAGAATTCGCTGAACCGCAGACAAGAATATTACACTTTCTGTATAGAGGAGGCGTCATGTGTTTGTCGAGTCTTGGTATTTACAGCTTGACAGCTTGGTATCATCGCAGAGTGCATAAGAATACAGAGGCGAAATAGACGTTTATTCTAGGAACTCCAGCTGCACACTCCAGCAATATGGCGTCTCTAGCCAGCAACATGGCGATACACCGTTCGCCAGTTATCGCCTGATAGTCTGCTCGCCGGCTGGCAGTCCAGCCAATAGAGAGTATTTTTTGCAGCAGGTATGCCAACTAGCCAATCAGACGAAAGGCCCGTTACCAGAGCCTCACGCTGCCAATCAGACAATGAGTACGCCCACACCAAAAGAGTAAAGACCAGCGGCCAATAGCCTTAGGAAGACTGCAGGTGTGCACATAGGATATTGAAGTCTAGCCTCGGCGTAAGCTTTTTCATGAAAAACAGGTGGCCCTAGGAATAAGGAAGCAGTTTTGTATACGCAGAAAACGAGCAATAAAAAAAATGTGAAACTTGCACGGTGCGTGGCAACGTAAGAAACAGCAATTTATTTCCCGCTACAAACGATCACCAAAGGTTTGTGAGTTTCGCAAATGCGTTAGTAAGCAGCCTATGTCAGTTGTTCACAAGCTCGGGGCACAAGTATTTATTTATTGTCTGCTGCCTCGGTGAGAGACCTATCTTATATTCTATTTGATTGCGTGTTTATTACTGGCTGAGAAGTCATCCAGCGACTGAACAAACCACTCTGCTACAATCTATGAAGGGCCGGAAATGTAGTGGATTCATGAAGCAACAAGTTGGACTTCACAATCCTTTGTGCACTCCAGACTCACTTGTTCCATTGGCTGTTGCTCCAGCTTATCCTCAGACCAGGTAAACCACATCCGGTTTTTATTTTCTTGCAGATTCGTTATTGGTCGAATGTCGTTTGGGGCGTATATAATCAACTATAGTCCAATGGAAGCGTAAGCAAATATGTGCACGTGAATGCAGTTTAACTTTCCTCAGATGAATATGCGAAATTTCCCAGTCTCTAACATTTCTGCATGGAACACAAGAATTTACCATCGTTACTATTTACACCGACATGCCGAAAGTCGTGGCATTACGTCTTGTAAGTGTCCAGACCTGTGTCAGTTGTGCTCTGACATCGCGTGAGTGAGTGAGTGCTGGTCACTCATGGCACTTCATTGCAGTCCTTCACGTGCCCCCACAACGATGGGGCCTGCAATTTATTGTTTGTCACTATGTCAAAGTTATCAAGGAAGTGTCAAATAACGGGTGGACGAGCTGTAAAAGTAGCATACATTTGCTAGTTTTGAATTCTCGCAAGTCTCGAAATAAATCAACAAACCAAGCAAAAAATAAGCTAAAACCTGACTTTTCATAATAATTTAAAGCTAACCTGCAGCTCAAATAATTGATCAACAACGAAGTGAAATGAGGCAAAGCTGGAACATCGCCTACTAAAGGCCAAGCCTGCCACGTGCGAATGTGAGCACGTGGCAGCTCAGGGACTCGAACCCGGTTCGTCAGGGTGGGAGGAGAGTATCCAGACTACTGCGCCACCGCGGTTCCTTCCAGTTTAACATAAAACTTCGCGTGAAAAATGTANTGGGAGGAGAGTATCCAGACTACTGCGCCACCGCGGTTCCTTCCAGTTTAACATAAAACTTCGCGTGAAAAATGTCTCTTGAGTTATATGATGAAAATTCAGATTTAAAAAGGAAATAAATCAAAAATTCCAAAAATTATTTTCTTTGCTAGCTGCTTGTTAAANTCTTGAGTTATATGATGAAAATTCAGATTTAAAAAGGAAATAAATCAAAAATTCCAAAAATTATTTTCTTTGCTAGCTGCTTGTTAAAACAGCAGCTGTAGCCCGTTTTCAGAATTTTTTTCACTAAATTCGCTCTAGGTTAATAAAAGTATTCCGGTGTGACATATGTTCAAACCATTTTTTGAAATGAAAGTATTTAACAGTCATAATTCATTTCCAAATTTTGTTAGTCACATATTTGTAGGAGAAAATTCAAAAAATTGCGAATAACTTAGTTATGAGCAAGCAATTCCCACCTTTATCTCCTTCTATATCGCAAAGCCTACACTTGATTCTTTCTTCGAAGNTGTTCAAACCATTTTTTGAAATGAAAGTATTTAACAGTCATAATTCATTTCCAAATTTTGTTAGTCACATATTTGAAGGAGAAAATTCAAAAAATTGCGAATGGCTTAGTTATGAGCAAGCAATTCCCACCTTTATCTCCTTCTATATCGCAAAGCCTACACTTGATTCTTTCTTCGAAGTATTCTGTCCCTCACAGTCCCGCCTCTCTTATTTTACTTATGAGGTTAATAAACTAATTAAATATATGATAGAGTATTATATAGGAAATATTCTTACAGCAATTGTCTGAATGCTTCTGATGACGTATAGTGAGTGGTATGTGGTCTGTTAAGATTTTCACTTATATAAAATGTATCTTCTGCCGTCATGAACGTGATTTCATTCTTGCCAATATTAATTTTTTACATGTTGTTTCATTTGTTTCTTTGTTTATGAATAAGTCACGTAAAGTTTATATTGTTTGTTACCAAAAACTGTTACGAGCAGGCAAAATTTCTATATTCCACGCTCACTGCTGTTACATTCCATTGGTTATAGGTAGCGGCAGTTGGTTACATTTCTGGGCCAATCACAACTAACCGGTTCGGTCAAGTTTCTTCAAGAGGTCAAGTGCTGCAATCACATAGTATCTTGGTGAACACTGTACTTGTGGGAGTGTGCTTCTTGCAACGAGTGAATAACGTGCTGCGTGTTCGGTGTTATCTGGATCAGTCATTCATAAACGAGAGGCGTAGAAACTTTAGCAAATCAAATTATTTATGAGTAAAACGCTCAAAACAGTGGATACTGATGCCTCGCTGTGTACAGTACTGGCCAAGAGTTTCCTTCACCTACAGCTTGTCCTCGATCCTGGTCACGAGGACTAACGGCTCCTGCGTCACCCGCCATGTTACATGTTATATTTATTTCTTCCTAATTTAAATTTAGGAGGATTTATTTTTAAAATTTTACAATAGAAGTCTAGCTTTTTATTTTACCCATCATTACACACATAATATATGAAATACTAACGCATATTTATGCAACAATTTACCTAATACAAAATTTTATATATTTATTCATTATCGCCTTTTAAAGACAGCTAGGAAACAATTATTAACAATCAGGTACAAAGATGTGCACATAAATATGAAATGTAATGCTTCTATAATGAAACATTTTCAGTAATAACTCTGACACTTCTTTTTTGACGCTAAAACTAATAATTTCTATGTAAGTGCTGACAAAGTATTTTAAGCCTCCCGCCTACATGGAGCTTTTTTCCGTGTTCGAGTCCCAGAAGCGCGGGAGCGATAAGGGCGACACTACCACGCGCATCAAGTGTGCCCTCGCCACTAAGAGTAAGTCTCTCAACTGGCGTGCAGTGTTCTCGTCGCACTGCGTGAGCCTATGGAACTTTTAGCGGTGACTGTATTTATTTATTGGTGGAAGGTTCAATACTTGGGTAGTTTTGTATNTATGGAACTTTTAGCGGTGACTGTATTTATTTATTGGTGGAAGGTTCAATACTTGGGTAGTTTTGTATGTATCTGACGCGTATATTTTGAGATACAACGCTTTCAGAAAGACAGTTTTAGCCATTTTGGAGTACTAATAAATTGATTTTTCTAAAGTTCGTGATGTGTTGAAAGCACCCAACAGCCCTCTTCTGAAATGTGTGTTCTTTTCGTAGATCAGCACATTGGACGCACGTGTAATAGTTTCGCAGTAAACGTGAACTACTTACACTATGTGACGCAGTTCACGCGCCTTAAGATATTACCGCGAGTATACTCGTACACGTATGACATGTTGCAAAGTAGATAAAGTAATGGTCGGTGCTGTACAAGGCCAGAAGCTAGCGCCAATGCAGACAGCGTGTTTTCCTGGTTATTTTATTGGCTGCTGCAGGCGCACCAACATTTCATTATTGGTTGTTGCCAGAGCTACGGGCCGACAGAAACTATTTAATACAGATCCATCATATAATTTACTACGAGTAATTCTTAGGTACATGTAAGACCAACCATTTCCNAGCTTTTTATTTTACCCATCATTACACACATAATATATGAAATACTAACGCATATTTATGCAACAATTTACCTAATACAAAATTTTATATATTTATTCATTATCGCCTTTTAAAGACAGCTAGGAAACAATTATTAACAATCCGGTACAAAGATGTGCACATAAATATGAAATGTAATGCTTCTATAATGAAAAATTTTCAGTAATAACTCTGACACTTCTGTTTTGACGCTAAAACTAATAATTTCTATGTAAGGGCTGACAAAGTATTTTAAGCCTCCCGCCTACATGGAGCTTTTTTCCGTGTTCGAGTCCCAGAAGCGCGGGAGCGATAAGGGCGACACTACCACGCGCATCAAGTGTGCCCTCGCCACTAAGAGTAAGTCTCTCAACTGGCGTGCAGTGTTCTCGTCGCACTGCGTGAGCCTATGGAACTTTTAGCGGTGACTGTATTTATTTATTGGTGGAATGTTCAATACTTGGGTAGTTTCGTATGTATCTGACGCGTATATTTTGAGATACAACGCTTTCAGAAAGACAGTTTTAGTCATTTTGGAGTACTTAAAAATAATTTTTTCTAAAGTTCGTGATGTGTTGAAAGCACCCAACAGCCCTCTTCTGAAATGTGTGTTCTTTTCGTAGATCAGCACATTGGACGCCCGTTTCGCAGTAAACGTGAACTACTTGCACTATGTGACGCAGTTCACGCGCCTTAAGATATTACCTCGAGTATACTCGTACACGTATGACATGTTGCAAAGTAGGTAAAGTAATGGTCGGTGCTGTACAAGGCCAGAAGCTAGCGCCAATGCAGACAGCGTGCTTTCCTGGTTATTTTATTGGCTGCTGCAGGCGCTGTTGTTTCCAGAAGCCACAGGCCGATAGAAACTATTTAATACAGATCCATCATATAATTTACTACGAGTAATTCTTAGGTACATGTAAGACCAACCATTTCCTCTATTGCAACTCCTGGAACGGAAAATTTATGTGTTAGTTAAGGGGTTAAGCTACTCCTAGACTGAACGCCGGTTATTTGCAGGTAGACAAATACTAAATATGACAATAAAAATAATGCAATCACAGAAGTGTATCTGAACCAAGGAGTGTTGGTGTTCAATCTGTTGTGTAAGCGAAAGACAGGTGCTCCTGCAGAAAAAAAAACATCATCATCAATTAATTCGGGATCTTAATTTAAGCACACTGATATGTACTATATTAATACAAAACGCCTAAGGGGCGTATTGGAGCTCGTGAGGGATTGAGGTCTTAATAAAAATACAATTAAATTAATTTAATTTCTTTTTATTCACACAGCAATTTTTACAGCATTAAACTATCAATTTCCAAGGATTACTTTTTTAAATCTCAGTAAGCGCAATATTTAATGTCTATTCATCATTAACACACCTTCAGTCTGTCTGTTGCCGTTATTTGTAATGTCCATCACTCACTCCAATAGCCAGTCGCACTCTTCTCTGCTCTGAACACCGTTCACCGACACTGTGTACGGGCACCGAATACTTACAAACACACGCCAGCAAAATGGCGGATGTGGTTCACCAATCAGCCTCTGGAGACTACCTTACCAGACGGCAGCCAGACCAATAAGGGAATATTCCATCAATAATAACAACCAATAAGACCCAATGCTTGTTTATAGTCTGTTCACGGTAAACTGAGCACTTTTGAAAGCCGTGCTTAAGATCTACTTGTATGGACATTGTGTATTATTCCGCCATATATAAAATAACATTGGCATGAGCCTGATAACTTTATTAACGCGTCGGGAAACAAACACTGTGAAATTGTTACAAAAGTAAATATTTTACCATTTTGGTCTTCCTTACACTTATATGCATTAAAAATACAAAAAGCGAAAGAAATAATTTCAGTATTCACAAATATTTACCTAACACTTTTAAAACAGCACTAAGACGTAGAACTAACTTTCCTTCCGTCGATACCAACTTTACAGGTTTCCCCAGTTAAAGTATATGCAGGAAGGGGAAGTGACATTGTTCAAAAGTTTGTATGAACAGAGCTCAATTAAGCGTGAAANTGGTTTGCCAGTTAAAGTATATGCAGGAAGGGGAAGTGACATTGTTCAAAAGTTTGTATGAACAGAGCTCAATTAAGCGTGAAAAGCCTCTACGCAGCTTAACGCGATGAATAAGCCGTCGAGGTCGCTTACATCAAAGGAACCGCCCCGCGCCTACTCGCGGTACATTCAGGCGTTTCGAATGAAATATTTGAAAAAAGCATCACATACAGGACGTGGTTGGTTGTGTTCTAAATACGTCGCGTATCACAGGCGTTTGTACGCCTTTTAACATAGCAGTATATTTATTTTGGTTAAATTGAACTTTCAATGACATATAACACATACATTATAATATTTCAGTTATAACTATTATGNTGCGTTTTATACGCCTTTTAACATAGCAGTATCTTTATTTTGGCTAAATTGAACTTTCAATGACATATAACACATACATTATAATATTTCAGTTATAACTATTATGAAGAAAAAAAAAATAGGTGTGTTGGTAGTGCCTTGAAATAAATAGTCCTCATGCAAAATGTTATAGAACTAAGTGTGTTCGAATGTGGCATATTGTTTCTTTGGTGTAATTTTCTAGACTTGGTAAAGCTCTCTTTNTTATAGAACTAAGTGTGTTCGAATGTGGCATATTGTTTCTTTGGTGTAATTTTCTAGACTTGGTAAAGCTCTCTTTTGCATGAGGCGGATGAATATCCTGAAAGTAGAACTTTAGCAGGGCTTCAGAAAAGTTGTAAGTAACCGTGAATGAACTATGTATAGTACTTGCCTATTCTACGGTACGGTCGAGGAGGGGCACTTGTTGAGAGAGGTGTGCACCTAGAATCAACACTTGTTGGCGGCGGTATACGCCCTCGCCTGGCTATCACAGCTGTGTGCGACGGGAGCGGAGTTGAAGCTCGCTAACCAATTCCCGGGAACTTGCTATCTTCTGACGACTTTCATTAATCACAGCGACTATGAACGTGAAGT
>NQII01010666.1:18009-34898 GCA_002778355.1 Clitarchus hookeri
AGCGTGGTTCGCCTTGGTGTAAGGCGAGCAGTCTGTTCACTATACCACAGCGACACCCCATACATATGATGTTATTGTAATAAATAAATGCTAATAACGCTGTTAATACCTATTTAGCAAAGTAAGTCACTCTATTTTCCTTCTAGAAGAAAATTGTATTGATGCCAGTGACAGAAACTAAATGTAAACGGGACTTGCAATGACTGCGGATGAGTAAGTGTTTCCTACAGCTACCGGTATAGTCCCGTCACGGTCACTTACATCTTTTCTAAAGTCCTGCTAAAGTTCTACTTCCAGGACATTCCTCCACCTCATGAAAACAAAGCTTAACAGAGTCTAGAAAATTACACCAAAGGGACAGCGCACTGCATTTGTGTGCACTCGGTGTAACGATATTTTGCATAAGAACTATTTCTTACTAGCCACTAACAATATACCTGTTTTATGCCTATTTGCTCATGTTAACTAAAAATTAAATATTTTAAATTAAAGATTAAATGTAAGAAAAAAATTCAAATTAAACAATAATAGTGTTAATTTTTTTATGACAACACAAGTATAACTAACATATATAAAATATTAATTTGATATCCTTGTATGCATATTATAATAACTTTATCAAAACCAGTATTTACCAAGAAATATAAAATATTCTATCATTCATTACATACATAATTATTCTGTATAATCCTATGTAACAATATATCTGCATTTTCTTATTATCTGTAATTCCTTCTCGCACGAATGTTAACGAGAGTTTTTTAGAGTGTGCCCATAATTTTAGACTAATTTTCGAATGTAAGAAAGACTAATGAGATCGTCCTCCTTTTTCTGTGTCTCTGTGTGTATGATAGTGTGTGTAGGTGCGTCTGTGTGTTTGTGCCCCCCTTAAAAATTTGAACGTGCTAAACCGAATTTTACCAAACTCGGTGCAAATATGGTACATATTAATGATATTCGAATTTGATAGTTTTTGGACCATGCCAGGAGCATACTTTAAAAATGAAGGCTATTAAATATTTGATATACACGAAATTTTTTGGAAACAGTGCGTCACATAAGCACTGAAACTTGAGATTGACATTGCTGTCAATACGCCATTTTGTGAGATAGCAACAAAAGACAATATAAAGTTTTTTCTTTACATATCGAAAACTACTCTGCCTATTCTCGCCAAATTTTGCCAAGTAAACGAATACGATTTAGTATAATTAGTCTCTTATTTTCAACAAAGGGTGACCTCATAAATATTTTCTGTTTATTTTGCTTATCTACCGTAAAATTTTGTAAGCTGATTTTGTAAGCTGAAAGCACCTATTGCAAAGTTCATATATGACAACAAATAGCCACTTTTTCCTGCCATTTTGTAAGATAGCGCCACATGAAAAATGAAGATGTTATTTTTTATATCGGCAAATATTTGACCGACTCCTATCATATTTCCCAGACACGCAGTACTGTGGCAGGTGATGTAAACTGGCGTATTTTAAGTGCGTCAGGCAGTTATTTTCAAAATCTTGGTCATATAGCTATTTAATTAAGTATACTACATGGTTGAAACCACATATTCAACTTCAACTTTACTTTGTATCATGGCTATATACAGGATGATTCTAAAATCATTGAGGGGTGGTAGAGCTCACTAAAACAAACAGTTATTGTAAAGGAATATATGGGCGGAAGTGACGTGTTGAGGCACAAATACACAAATAACACATGAAATGCAACAAATTGTTTATTTATAACGTCGTTGATAAATGCCTTTTTACACCAATGTTTATAATAATTGCTCAAAATTGCTACCACCGACAGTAATGCAAGCTTGGTAGCGTCGGTGGAGTGATTGGCGGACATATTCAAATACGCCGGGTATTTCACCTACGCGTGCAGCCGCACAGGATAGTCGAGCGACGAGGTGTTCAATGGAATCAACTGGAGTCTCGTAAATGAGGGCTTCCATATGCCTCCATAGGAAAAAATCGAGACTCGATAAATCTGGCGATCGTGGTGGCCATCGGACTGGCCCACCACGCCCTCAACGCCTCAACGCGTCACTCCCGCCCATATATTCCTATACAATAATTGTTTGTTTTAGCGAGCTCTACCACCCCTCAATATTCGTTCCATGATTTTAGAATCACCCTATGTATTACACACCTATCAAAAGTGTTTATACATTTCTCTGCTTCTTTTAAAAAAACCCACATGAAACAACACATTGCTGATATAAATAATGAGCCTTCTTTCCTCAACATGGTTGCAATTAAATTTTTAAAAAGCTCTTAAAAGCTGAGTTGATAGGAAGGATTTCTCGTCTCGTAGAAAGCAGTATAATTAGAATTTGTAACCAGAAACATATGCAACAGAAGGGAGAAAATTACAAATACTCACTGGTCTTCCCCGGGACTCGAACCCAGAAAAACTCGTAGCATAAGCTAGTGTGCAATCAAATGCATTACGAAGATTGCATTCGGAGCATCAGCTTCGAATTTAATCAGTATAATATTTCGAATGAAAGCGTTTACAATATTAAAATATTTACACGGCCATCATTTTGAAAATACATTACTGAGCCACTTAAAGCAAGTAAGTTTTCATAACTTACTGTAGCTCTACTGTTATGGAGAATTTGTGTGAAATAGGTTGATTGGTCTATGACATATGGCATAAAACCTCCATATTTTTCATATAACGATCATCATAAATGGAGGACAAAAAAGTAATGTACCTATTAGGACGTTTGATGATTGTATACTGAGAGTATACAAAGTTAAGTTTAAATATATTATACAGTTTCGTATATATAGCACACTAAGCTAAAATTATTTTATAGTCACCATTCTGAAAAAAAATATCTGTCACACTTAAAAAATACATGTGATTATATGGCCTACCACAATACCATTTCTTCGCCAAATTTGGTAAGAAAGGGTTAATTGTTTCCCAAGATATGGCATAAATATTAAATTTTTATTGTTGGGCTAACTTACAAAGTGACAGAGAATTGAGGCTCTGTATAGACAAATTCGATTATAATTATATATACTGTCATCATCCAAAATGAAATTGAAATTTGCTTCGTTAATAAAATATACGGAGATAAAGTATTTATATAGCCCCCATTATGAAAATAACTGCCTGAATTATTCTAAACATAGCCGTTTACAAGACCTGCTGCATTTTTTTTGTTTGAAAAATATGGGAGCAATCTGTCAAACCTCTTTCCGAGATATTACATAAAAGTTGTTATTTTTGATGTAGCATATCTTACAAATGTCGGACAAAAGATGCTCCGTGTAAACGCATTTCAAAGTTGTAATATATACTGCCAGTCTGCAATCAGTATTTTTTTTCCTTAGATATGACATAACAACCTTTTTTATGCATGTGGTACTTTTCACAAAAAGGCTGAGAAGAATTTTTCGTGTAGGTCAGTTCATATTTGTAGTATCTACCGCCAGCATACAAAGTTAAATTGGATTTGATTACGTGGTTTCGACGCTAGAGCGTTCTAAGTAATGATAGCTATATGGCCGCCTTTTTGAAAATAAGTGTCTGACATACTAAAACATACTATTTGACATCATATGCCGCAGTATTACTTCTTTACCAAATTTAAAGGTCAACTGTTTAACAAGATATGACAAAAATTTATTCACCTGGTGCTACCTTACAATATGGCGTACAAAATATATCCTATGTTTATACAGTTGATATTTTTTTATATATACTACCAGCATACGACGTAAAATTGGAATTAATTACATGGTTTTGACGATATACCAGGCTAAACTAAAACGGCTAAATGGTCGCCATTTTGAAAATAATTGTCTTACATGCCTAAAACATACCACTTAACATTATCTTCTGCACTTCTACTTGTCTGCTAAATTTTTTATTTTTACCGAGAAATAGGATAAAAATTTAACGTATTCATGTGACGCGGTCTTATAAAATGGTCGACAAAGTGGCTATATGTTGGCATATATGAACTTTGTAATATATACTTCCTGCCTAAAAAATTTGGCCAACGCTGCTGAATTTTACAGTAGATAAATAAAATACACGTTAAGTATTTCTAAGGTCATTGTTGAAAATAAGAGCCTAATGACATTAAATCGTATTCGTTTACTTGGCCAACCATTTTATCACCTACGTGCCAAATTTGGCGAGAGTAGGCTGCGTAGTTTTAGATATATAAAGTACAAACTTTATATTTTTATATATAGCTGTCTCCCAAAATGACGGAATGACAGTGATGTCAGACTCAAAGTTCAAATAAACCTTAGTATTATGAAGTCACAATTTTGAAAACAAATGCTTAATCAAGTTCAATAACTCTCGTTTACTTACCGAATTGTGTGATAATTGGTTCGATAGCTTTCGGGATATAATGTAAAATCTTTCATTTTTATGGTTTGCTATCTCCCAAAATGGCTGTGTAACAACAATATACATCTAGAAATTTTATACTTACACGATGTTCTGCGAGCATACAAAATTTGGTGTAAATCGGTTGAATAGTTCCCGAGATATGGTATATCATACTAAATATTAAAATGGCCACAATTTGAAATTAAGTACCTGACGTGGTACAAAACTATACAAATCTGGTGTTATTACCAAATACTATATGTGTACCGAGTTTGGGTGAAATTTGGTTCAGGTGGTAAAAACATGAAAGTTGGGGCTACACATATGCACACACGCGCGCACACACACACATTCGCACAAGAAAGTTATCTGGTAAGACTCTCTATCCTTCGGAAAGTAAGCTAAAAATAGAGTTTTATGTGATATCTTGCCTAACAATCAACCGATTCCAACAAAATTTGGCAAATTAATTAAACTATGACATGCCACATTAGTTTGTATGTATTAAGTGAGCCAGACACTTATTTTCAGAATGGCGACATTACAGGATGAGTCACCTAAGCTGTCGACCTTAATATCTTCCGAACCGTGGAATATATAGTTATTCTGCTTTCAGTCTGATGAATTGCAACACAGTCCTCACAAAATAACGAACTACGACTTGTCCGAGATGTAGATACCAACTTTCCTTTTTCAAATGGAACTGTAGTGATTTCTGCTGTTATCATAGCAGGACTGAAAGAGAGGAATTAGACGGCGTATATCTGTATGTCCATCTAGTTATTGCGGAGAAACACAATACCTAAAGGTTAGGGATTTTTTTTGTACGCATAAGGTGGGGTGACGTACCACGCAGAAGTTCGCGATGCAAGGAAAATGGCGCGTCTGTCTGGCGTGTCGCTCCAACGGGATGCAGCTACGCGAGACTATTTTGCAGTTCTGGAGAAAAAAGTGTCACTCCCATTGGCTGCTAGTCACGCTTACCTACTTCAGATTGGGGCGTCACACAAACTGGGAAGGTAAAGGACTCAGCAGCTAGGGACGATTCACCAGTTAACTGGCGTAATGGTTCTGATATGGCTGCTCTCAAAGCCTCGTAACAAAGATGAATGTCACACGCTGATTATATGTATATGTTAAATTGTCAACGGAGTTAAAACCCGTAAGTTTTGTCAAATAAATAAAAAAAAATCGCACATTAGCAGAAATGAAACATGTGTTTTATTTTGTGGGTTGTACAGTTAGATGTGTTGTGCGTTGATCAAAGAAAGTAAAATATTGCAGAATGTGGACATGATGAACACGGAATGAAAATGGCATTATTTCAGTACGTGCTCTAAATGTCGACCATCAATCTCAACACACATCTGCAGTCGTTTGTGCAAGGACAACTGAACAGGCAGAAGGGTGGCCTTCGATATTCCGACATTGCGCGATAATATGGTGTTTAAAGTTGTGTGTAGTCGTCGGGACTTGCTCATAGACTACATCTTTAATCATACCCTAGAGATAAAAGTCGAATGGCATCAAATGAGCCGAACATGCAGGCCAGCTGATACTGCCTCCACGCCCTATCGACCGACCAGGAAATAGCTGGGTGAGCGCTTGCCTAGTCGCAAGCCAGTAGTGAGTGGGGCACCCATCGTGCTGGTACCACATGCATCTACGTGTTTCAAGTGAAACGTCCTCTAGCAGAGACGGTAGCCCATTGGGCGTATTTGTCATCTGTTGATTTTCCCTGATCGAACTAATGACGAATGACAAAAGTGTATTTTACTTATATACTGTAAAACTCAGTAAATTTTGGCCTAATTTTGTATGCAGAAAGAATATATTACTAATTTCATATATGCTAACAAATAGCAAATTTATCAGCCATTTTGCAAGACCGCGTCAAATGAATAAATATATTTTTTATCTAATTTCTCGGTTAAAAATGAACCAATTTCTATCAAATATAGCAGACAAGTAGTAGTACAGAAGATGATGTTAAGTGGCATGTTTTAGGCATGTAAGAAAATTATTTACAAAATGGTGGCCATATAGTCGTCTTAGCTTAGAATGGTATATCGTCGAAACCAAGTTATAAACTGCTGCTCTTGTTCAATCTGCCTAAGAAGATGAGGCCAGCAGAAGATACACACTTGCAAAACTTTTAAATTACCTGTTAACTTCATGCGCTTCCAAAGCCCAGGTCTCAGATGAGTCGTCTGAAACCTCAAATTTCGGAACGTTTGTGGGGGAAAAGTTAAGTACGAATGACACACTTACGAAATCAAGTTTTATGGGTAAAAATACTAGGAATTTTCTAGTAATGGAAAGAGAGATTCTTATGGCTAAACATCCATTTCTCATTATGGGACAGGGCGCAGGACCGCATTTTCAAATTCCTCAAAATGTTTTGTTGCACCATCCACCACAAACTAGTAACCATGAAACTCTGACAAACAGCAGTGCATCCACACATGGCAATACATCTTTGCCTTCTCCAGGATCATCAACAGGACACCATGGATTTCCTCAAGTCCCATCGCCAGCAAATTCTGAAGATGATTTCATATTGCGAAACCAATTAACTAAGAAGCAGTCGAAATACTAAACAAAAATTAACAATTGTTTCTTCACAAATTAATATAGGTATGGTTTATGACCCTTAATCTTTGTCTATAAATTAAGTAACATACTAATTTTGCGTAAATAGAGATGCACATGTATACAGTAAAATACCTGTTAAGGGACTATGATGCATTTTATAAATAGCTAATATAAATTTTGTTTAAGGCATGACCACTATACAAATTAATCCTTTTAAACATAAACCAACTCAGATCATTCATAGTTGCTGAAATTTATTTACTCGTAGTGGAGCAAATAAAACCAAGATAGTAAATGTTAAATTTATATTTTGGCAATTTGTGGCTCCATTTAATAAAAAAATTGCGTGGGAACAAAACTTGTAGAATTTTTGACGCTATTTAATTTTGGTCCTTACACTTTTTTCGATAAACCGCATATTCAAGCCGAAAATACGCAAAACCCCCTTTTTTTGTCAAGATAGGGGTGCCGCCCCACGAGTTTTACCCAACATACCACTTATGCCATATTTTAACACCTTACTTAAGTGGGACGAATGCCAAATTTAATCAAAATCATTACAGTCATTTTTGCGAAAGCCGGGATACTGTGGTAGACTTTTTAGTAAAGTGCTCTTAATTTTAGGGATAAATTTTTACATTTGTTAAAATATCGAGATAGATTATATTCATGAAACAATACTTTTTTCCTACTATAATGCGAAAAAAAGACTAATTAATTAACTAATATAAAATAAGGTTTAATAACTACAACATAAAAAAGTTACAACTGTGCAATCAATAATAATAGTTTAGGTTTCTAAAATGTGCTTTTAAGTAACATACTGTTAAATAACGTACTAATTGTTATGGTCTTGAATGTTGTCACTGAGTCTTTGAGTAATTGCCCTCAGTACTTTTGGTACTATTTCATAAATGATTTCTTTCGCTATTCAGAAAAAATACTGCAAACTAGAGAAAGAATCTCCAGAGGCTAAAAACCTTAGAGTGACAGCGACAATTTCGACGATTGTTATAGCGTTTCTTAAATGTGTATCACTTTTCATAAAACTAGTGCTCACCATGTTGACAATTGTTTTAAAATCTGACATCGTCATTCTTGTGAAGTTCTTGTAATGACCAGACATTTCTTGAAACCTTAATTCCACCAACAACGAAGCGCCGCTGTACTCTTGTATTTTGACATACACATTCAGCTGCCTCCACCTTCTTTTCTTTTTCTTTCGCTCTTTCGACACGTTGATGTGTATGAAAACGTATACTTTTGCAGCTACCTCGACCTGCATCACTGAGCAACTGGTGTTTTGGCAAACAATTGGATAATTAAAATATTCGTGACGAACAGCGTTCGTGACTCAGCCAAGCTGTCAGAAAATTTTTGCAGCGAATGTCACCACGAACATGTTCGTTCTTACGTTACGGTGTTCGGTTCGCCAGTGTGGACAAGGCTTTAGAAGGTACATGAGTGCCCGCGTAGTGCGACGTGTCTTTGTATCACGAAATTCCGCGTGATGCGTCACCCCTCCTTATGCATACAAATCAGAGAAATCAAAACTTTTAGGTATTCTGTTTCTCCGCAATAAATAGTAGAACTAACGAGAGTTATGCGCCGTTTAAATTCCTCTCTTTCAGACCTGCGATGCAAGCAGCAGGGTTCATGAGAGTTTCATTTGAAATAGCAAAGTTGATATCGATATCTCGGTTATTAATAATGCTTTAAACTAGTCGCTATCGTCATTTTGTGAGGACTTCGTTGCAATTAATCGGGCTGAAAGCAGAATAACGATATATTCAGCAGTTCGGAAGATATTTGAGGTCAACAGCTTAGGTAACTCATCCTGTATAGACGCCATCCTGAAAATAAGTGTCTGGCCTACTTAATACATACGCAAGAAAATAATGTGGAGTATCATGGTAAAATTTCGTCACCGAATCTGGTAGAAATATTTTGATTTTTTGCTGAGATATTACTTAAAACTCTATTTGTTTATGTGGGGATATCATAAAAGAAAAGCGGAGAAATGACGCTCTGTATAACACATTTGTTAGTAGTAATATATATATATATATATATATATATATATAGCCATCAAACAAAGTAACGTTGAAGTTTATGACGTGGGTTCAATCATGTAGCATTAACTTAAATAGCTATATGGCCTCCATTTTGAAAATTAGTGTCTGACGCACTTAAAATATACCTGTTTACATCACCTGCCGCAGTACTACTTGTTTGTGGAATTTGGTAGGAATCGGATAAATATTTCCCGAGATAAAACATAAGATCTTCATTGCTTCATGCAGTGCTATCTTTCAAAATGGCAGGCAAAAGTAGATTTTAAAAATATTAAATTTTCAATAGATAATTTCAGCTTACAAAGTAAGGTCGGAAATGGTTGAATTGTATGGTATATAAGCATAATAAACCTAACATATTTTTAATGCCACCATTGTTGAAAATAAGAGCCTAAAAATATTAAATCGTATGCTTTTACTAGGCCTACCGTATTATTAATTACCTGACAAATTTGGTGAAAATAGCTCAGTAGTTTTCAAAATATAATGTAAAAACTATATTTTCATGATATGCTGTTTCCCAAAATTTTTACTTTAAATTAGTTGAATGGTTTCCGAAATATGATAGAGCACCATACATTTTTATTGGCCTTCATTTTGAAGGGAAACAGAAGGTATGGCCAAGAACTATAAACTGTGTACTATATTTGCACAGAGTTCGGTGAAATTTGGTTCTGCATGTTAAAATTGTTTAAGGAGGACACGTACGTACAAACACACAGGCACACACACTAATATATGCACACTCATGCACACATACAGACGCAGAGACAGGAAAGTGATTTCATAAGACTGTCATTCATTTGAAAATTAGACATAAAATATGGTAACACTGTGAGAAAACCCAGGTTAACATTCGCGCGAGAAGGAATCACAGACAATAAAGATAATGTCAATATATTGTCACGTATAAGCATATGCATACATATTAATATAATAAAGGATTATTCAAAATAGTTATGTGTGGAATAAATTATAACATTTTTATATTTCTTTGTTAATATGATACATATACATGCCTAAAAGGATATAAAATTAATATCTATATTTGTTATGTATAGCCGATGGTATCTGCATTTTTGTCCAATTATCAATAATTCATTGTGACACGAATGTGTATATGCGCTTTCTCAGAGTGCTCCCATATTTTTTTTACTTAAAAAATTAGGGTAGAAGGTCGTCTGTGTGCGTAAGTTGAGCTACTTACTAGACCAGTACCAGAAATATTTCGCAAATTAGATGGATCGCTCGCGATGTTTTTCGTGAAGTGATTAGAGGGGGCATGTTCGTACAATAAATGTATTGTTCGCGAAAAGTTTCGCGATGTGTTTCATAAACCAGAAACATCCAGCTGGGCATCAATGATGTCTGTGAATATGTGTTGCCAGTGTGAGCCCGCTCAGTTGGTGCAATGACGACTTTCGTGGGCATGTTTGCGAGTGCAACATCGATGGTATTTTCTGCATCATCCAGTCGTCTGGCTCCAGACTTCTCTGGGTAATAATGGCTTTCCTAAACAGCATCGGACACGTGTCTTATTACAGAAGCATAGTTACGGAACCNAGTCATTTGCTGATCGCCATACTGAGAATACGTGTGCTCCGCCGCCTTTATCTTTACGTTAATCTAACCCTTGACCACCCACATGTAAATCTTTAAAAATGACTTTTTAATTTTTTCCGGAATTTCTCTGGATTTTTTCCGAACTTTACATTTTAATAATTCTAGCAATAATATTAAACTTTCATGAATTAAATTTGCATATATTAACATTTTCAAAATTATTTTTAAAATTTTTTTAGATTTTTTGGTGTCAATGTCGTATCTTGTCGATAATATAACCTTTTTTTTCCCAAGTTTTAATGTATTTTTAAGAATTTATGTGATTTATCTCGGTTTTTCCGATTCAAATTCACTCGTGTCAAGGTCAATGTCACGGAAATCCAACATGGCTGGGTCGGAGTCATTAATGTGAACAAACATGTCAGCAGGGACCATAATGTAAACAAATACAAGGATCAGGTATGTAATGTAAACAAACATTGCCGCTGGTCACTTCTGATACCGCCGAGATTGACTCGGAACCTTGAGTCCGCTTTGCTGCTTCGAGGACTTTGTTTTGTCATCGAAAAACCTCAAATCCACCTTGCTGATTTAAAGATGTGTGTGGATAATAAAAAAGTAAAAATAATTAGTTTTAAAATGTATATTTATTTTGGCCTTTTCCGGATAAATAAGGCGACTTCCGGGTAAAATCATTGCTTCCTGAAGAGATTTTGGAGTTAAAATGTAGTATTTTATGGTCGTGACATCTCCCAAGAAGACCACCGGTTGACGTCACAACATAGCAGCAGGATGGCTTCAGCTCCGTTGCCCGATGCCTTTCACCCCATGGTCCCAATTTATTCTACTGATATTCAATGCCGAGTTGTCACTTCTACCAAATAACCCGAGTGGGAAGGGGGGAAGTTGTGGAAATCACACGAATAGCTATTCTCAACTGGACTTCTTGGACAATATCAGTTGTATATTTGTATTGAAAGCAGTATGCCACGGAAAGTTATAAATTAAAACAATTGTTCTTACGTTTGAGATAATTTATTGCTTTATACAGGACTAGCCTGAATTCCCGGTAATTTAAAGTCTCATAGCATTCCCTTTAGGTGTCGCATTACGTGGAATTACTTTTCTTATCACACAAAATAATGCGTAAGGTTTTCCCTATAACTGAGAATAAACTTCTAGTTATGAAGCATACCGGTGTTATTAGAGACTGAACAGAAATTAACCAATTAAAGAACACATACATTATTTATCATTATCTTTTCCGCTAAGGGATCTGCTAACACATGCACGGTATATAGTTACAGTTACTGTGTTTTCAGTTTGTTTTAAATTAAGTTTAACCATAAAACTGAAACAGGGTGACTCCAGAGGGACGTAATTAACTTTTTATGGTAAAAAATATGGCAATGTGTAACAATTTACTCACTAGTAAAATAATTATATTTAAATGTATATATTAAATTTGCTGCTAGTATCTTACTGTAATGAAATCCTATATGTAATTTATTGCTTTAACTGCATTTCTCATGGGAAACTATGGACACTGGTATTGATATAATTTTCCTCATTTATTTTCGTACCTTTTTTCTCATTATTATTGGAAGTGGACCAGCAGAAAGAAGGTATTATATCAAATTATCGTAACCTAACACTAAGGTTTTAACCTTGCATGCACTCAGCCTAACAAAGTCACAGCCGCCCAGAGGATCTTGAGGTTTTGGAGTAAAGGTATTGTTTGGTCTTCTTATATGATTTGAGTCCCCAAATTTAAGATTTTTCCACGTTTTTTTATTCTACGTTGCCAGAAGCAGACAGATTGCTTAGAAACACGTTT
Source organism: Clitarchus hookeri (assembly GCA_002778355.1). Taxonomy (NCBI): domain Eukaryota; kingdom Metazoa; phylum Arthropoda; class Insecta; order Phasmatodea; family Phasmatidae; genus Clitarchus; species Clitarchus hookeri. The sequence goes on from NQII01010666.1 coordinate 30,454, forward strand.
ACCGTTTACTGTCATGCCAACAAATACTGATGTCTTATTAAGACGAGTAGTTATCGATATAACTAATGAGCCTGCTTTCCTTTGCATGGATACAAATAGTTATGACGAAGTTCTTTAAAGTGTGGAGTTGTAGGTAGACCTTGACATCTTTTTGAGAGTAATATCATTAGAGATGGGACCAGAATCATAAGCAATATTAGTGAGACAATTACAAATACACATGCGGATTAGTCTCTTAGATATGGCACACAGCCCCGTTTTATCATGTGGTGCTAACTTTAAAAATGGCGGACAAAGAGTTATGTATAACCATATTTGACGTTTTTTTTTATAGATTTTGACAAATTGTATTATTTGGATTCTAGTTGTTTAAATTTACTTCTCTTTGTTGGTTTATGTTGTCTTTCATTGGCTTCTGTTGTACCGTAGTCTGTTGGTTTCTGTTGTATTCAAGTGGTTACCATTTGAAACCATTTTTCGTTAGTTTCTTTTGGGCTCTAGTCTGTTAATTAATTTTATGGTAACCTAGATGATTGCATTGTTTTTGGCTACATTTTCTTATTATTTGCTCTATTATAATGGTTTTCACTGTAATTAATTTTGCCGGTTTTTTCGGGCTCTAGTCTGTTGATTAATTTTAACATAATCTAAAGAATTACATTGGTTTCGGATGCATTTTATTTTTATGTATCGTATTCTAGTAGTTTCCATTGGTTTCTGTGGTATTTCATTGGTTTCTGTTGTGCAATAGTCATGTTGGGTAGTATTGTAATTTGATGGTTAAATATTTATGTTGTGNGTATTTCATTGGTTTCTGTTGTGCAATAGTCATGTTGGGTAGTATTGTAATTTGATGGTTAAATATTTATGTTGTGTTTTTTTGGTTTCAATTGTGCTTTAGCGTGTTGCTTTCTGTTGTGTTCTAGTGATTTCAATTGTGTTTTGTTGATTAAACTTTACTGTATTATGTTATTTTCTGTTGAATTATAGAAACTAACATTGGTCTCTGTTGTGTTTGCTGGTTTTTCCTACCACGATTTGTTGGGTTCTGTTGTATTCTGGCCCTTTAAATTGATTCCTGTAGTTTTGTTGTTTCTAATTGTGCTGACATATTTTGGTTTATGTTGTATTCTAGTGGTTTACATTAGTTTCGTTTGTATTTTGTTAGTTACTAATGTGTATTTGATTGTTGGCTTCTCTTGTGTTCTAGTGGTTTCCGTCGGTTCTGTTGTTTTATTTGTTTCTATTATGTTGTAGTCTGTTCGTTTATGCTGCATTCTAGCGATTTCCGTTGGTTTTTGCTGTGTTTCGTTGATTTGTGCTGCGTTATAACCTTCTAGCCGCTGCTGTCTTCTAGTGGTTTACATTGGTTTCTGTTGCGTTTTGTGCCATAGTTTGTTGGGTACTATTGCATTATAACCATTGAAATTTATTTCTTTTGTTTTGTTGGCTTCCATTGTGCAGTATCTGTTCGTTTCTGTGGTGTTTGCAGTAANCCATTGAAATTTATTTCTTTTGTTTTGTTGGCTTCCATTGTGCAGTATCTGTTCGTTTCTGTGGTGTTTGCAGTACTATACATCGGATTATACCATGTTTTGTAGGTTTCTGTTGTAGACATGTCTATTTCTGTTGTATTTCCGGAGATTTGCATTTGTTTTTGTTGTTTCTGTTGGTTTTCATTGCATTTCGTTCTGTTTGATTGTGATGAAATCCTATCGTTAAATTTTTCTTTATGTTGCGTTTTGTGGTATTCTGATATTTTTCTGGTGGTTTCCTAAATACCATAACAACCAATAAAACACAACATAAACCAATAAAACTTAACAGAAACTAAGGAATAGAGTACAATTACATCTAAACCAAAAGGACAAATACATTAAAAACCCCAACAGAACGCAACAGAAATCAATGGAAACCACAGGAGCTACTACATAATTAAACATAATTAAATCTTATAGAAACCAACAAATAACAACATAAACCAATGGAAAACACCATAAAATACACTAGAAAAATGGCAAAACACAATACAAACTAAGCTAGAACAGTAAGACTTCATAATAAACCGGCAGAGTGAAATACAATAAAAACCAATAGAACACAACATAAACGAATGGAAACCATTAGGGCTAAATCAGAATTAAGTATAATAAAATGCAACAGAAGCCAACCAAATATAACAAAAGCTAGTGAAAACTGTTATAAATACAACAGAAAATAGGTAAAATATGATTCCATCAGATACATAGACAATAAAAAACAACAGAACACAAAATACACCGATGGAGATCACTGCGATATCAGAATCCAACAGAATGAATTGCTACATAAACCAACAAGATACAACAGAAACCAATGAAAACAACGAGATATTCAACAGAAAACCATAAAACACATCATAAAATAAGGTAAAATATAAATTCATGAGAAAGTAACGTAATTAAATACAAAAAATAAAAAACAACAGAACACATGAGAAACAAATGGACACCAATAGGACTACATAATAATTCAACAGTATTAAACGCAACAAATATCAAAAAATTACAACATGACCATTAGAAACAACCACAGAAATAACAGAATCCATTAGCAAGATATGCAATATAAATAAATAAAACATAACACAAAGCAATTGAAAATTTCAAAATAAAACAAAACCATATAAAATACTGGAAATAAAACAGTTTCGTATAAGTTGTTACACAACAGAACTCAACAAAGCAAAACAAAAACCACTGGAAAGTGTTTAAAATACAACAGGAAACAATAGGAAGCTCCAATTACAAGCTGAAAAACTTCAATGAGTGCAATGTGTGCTACCAGTTCCTAAACTAACCGCTAGAGTTCACTCTGATACATAAATTTTAATATAATATTGATTTGTATAATTTATTTCCAGATAGGTGAAATTTACTAACAGTTAATATTTTCTCATATTTATTAAAATAACTCTAACATTACATGAAAATTTCAATTTTCTAATATATGTTATTGTGTGCACGTAATGAAAATTAAATTGCCACAACTAAAAGAAATTTTAAATGTATTATTCGAGTTATGTTTAACCTCTAGAAACACAACAGGACCCAACAAAATACACTCATTTGCAAAAACAATTCGTCACATTGAAGGTGCCATCACAGGAGTACTACCGTGGGTACAGGTATATGACATGGTAGTATGTATACAGAAAATATCAATATATTGTACCACACCAAGCATATATTGCAGGGGACCAACAATGCACAGTTAGTATTGTGTTGGACCACCTGTACCACGAATACAGGTGGCGGTACAGTCGGGTATGCAGGAACACAGACGTTGAATATTATTCTGAGGAAGATCCTGGGTAAGATGGTGCAACTGGCTCTCCAAATCCACCGTGGTTGCCACTGGCCTAAGTTGCCATCCAATCTGGTGCCAAATGTTCTCGATGGGCGAAAGGTCTGGAGACCTTGCTGAGCAAGGCAGCATGTTGATATTACGAAGGCAGGCCATATAGACACCCATGATGTGTGAGGTCAGGTATAATTCTGCTGGAAAATGGCGTTGATAAGATGCACCAGGAAGCGGAGTGCACAATGCCAAGAATTTTCCTGGGTCGTGGTGGTGTAGTGGTTGGTCCACTCGCCTCTCACATAGGCGTACCGGGTTAGATTCCCGGCGGGGTCACTCCCGGCTTTTCGCATGTGATAATCGTGCCAGACGATGTCGCTGGTCGGCGGTTTTTCTAGAGAATCTCCTGTTTCCCCCACCCTTTCATTCCGGCGCTGCTCCATAATTACCTCGCTTCACCCTGATCAGCTCTCAAGACCTCGATGTATAGAATCACCTAAATCTCTTTGCTCATTCACGGAATTTTCTGGAGGTATCACCGAGTCGTCAGGGTTCTTTCAATCACCACCAGTGGGGTTCGGGAATCGTAGGAAATGGTACCTCACACCACGATAACTCTGATTGGGGTTGTCTGCCTCTCTACAATGAAGCGTGGATCACAGTGCTGGTAAGGGCGTCTCTAGATTCGAACTCGGCAGTGGTCTGAATCTAAACAGAACCGTAATTTGTCACTGAACACCACTCGTCGTCAATTAGCAAACTGCAATGCTACCCAAAACTTAGTAAATCTAAGAAAATGAGAGACGAAATTCTAGGAATTAGGGAAGAACATATCACTCGACATAAAATGAACCAACTAGTAAAAGTCAACAAAGTGGCCATGAAAAATAACTGACAACAACAATGAGCACTAATATCTGACCAGTAAATAATACTATCCTAATTTGTGTTCATTGTGGCTGTCTGTAATTTTCTTGTTCGTTTTGGTTTTTAATTTATTACTTTTTTTTCTTAGATACGTTTTAGGCAATGCCAATTTAAATACCCAAAGAAATCTTATAGTTCCATTGAGATTAATCTTTAAAGAAAATGGATCAACTTACACT
>NQII01010666.1:37563-48078 GCA_002778355.1 Clitarchus hookeri
TGTATCAATTTTTTTTGGCTCTTCAGTGTATATAAATTAAGATTTTGTCGTAACTCGGTAAACAATTAACCTATTTCTACAAAATTTGGCAAACAAGTAGTACTACAGCAGATGATGTTATGTTATATGTTTTAAGTATATCAGTCCATTTTTTTTAATAGCGACCCTATTAATATATTTTAGCTTAGAATGCTATATTGTTAATACAATGTACTCATTTACACCTGAACTTTATATGCTGGCAGTAGATAATGAAGCTATCTACTGTATCTACAAAACAAACTCTTTTGTACGCAATATTGTAAGCTAGTGCCACATGAATAAATACATTTATTATCTTAAACATATATTTTTTTTAGTGTGCCAGACACTTATTTTTAGAATGGCGGCTATAACATCAATTGAGCNTTTTTAGAATGGCGGCTATAACATCAATTGAGCTTGGTGAGCTATATCTACGAAAGTATGTAACCGATTGGAATATAACTTTATGTACTGGCAGTATGACATCATCGAATGTACTAATACAAAACTTTTTTGTCTTCCATTTGTGAATATCGTCACCTATAAAATATGGCGTTTTATGCCACATCTCGAGGACCATTCAACTGAATCCCACCAAATGTTACACGTAAGTAGCGCTACACTATGGTATATTAACTGATATGTTTCAGGTCCAGCGGTCTTTATTTTAATGGTATTAACATAAATTATTTATCGTTTAGTATGTTGTATCTATGAATCAATTAAACAAAATGCAACCAAATTATACGAAGAAGTTGTACTGTGGTAGGCCATATAAATATATGTATTTTTTAAGTGTGACAGACACATATTTTCAAAAGAGTGGCTATAAAAACAATTAAGGCTTAGTTTGTTTTATTTACGACGATATGGAAACGATTTTAACTTAACTTTGTACACTCGCAGTATATTTTTGTAGGTAGTATCTGTGAAACAATTCAACACAATTCATCTAAATATTGTACACTAACAGCATTAATTTCAATCAACAATTATGCAAAGAGATCCAATTTTTCTAATATATTCGGAAAGTGGTGCTAGTTGAAAAATTTGAACATTTTACCTTATTTATAGGACAGTTCAACTAATTTACACCAAACTGTGCACACCATAAATGCTACAGAAGGCCATGCAAACTCACATAATTTCAACGGTACAGACAATTACGTTCAAAATGGCAGATTCATAAATTATTTAGATAAGTTTGCCACGTATATTAATCAAATTAACCATATTCAACAAAACTGTGTGTGTTTACAGTATATCAAAAACATTGTGTACAAAGCCTCTTTTTTTTTTATTTTGTATGAGAGCACCAAATAAAAAAAATAAAGATTTTTATGCCATATCTCAGGGACCCATCATTCGTTTTCCACCAAATTCTCCACACAAGTAGTGATACGTTAGGCAATTAAACTTACATGTTTTAAGTATAAGTTACTAATTAAATGTTTAAGGTTAGTACACACTATAATTCAAAACATTAGACTGATTAAATGCGAAATTGATGTTCGGAATCCGACCTCCGTAATGCAGATTATTGCACTCAGCTTATGCTACGAGGTTTTTTGTGTTCAAGTACTTGGTATGACACGTGTGTATTTTTTTTTCACTGCTGTTGCATATGTTTCTGGTTTCATTTGTAACGATATTGCTTTCAACGAGATGCCAAGGCCTACCTTCCAACTCAGCTTTTAAGAACATATTTAAAAATTAATTGCACCCATCTTGAGGAAAGTAGGCTCATTAGTTATATCACTACCTTATTGTAAATATAGTGATGTGCAATTTTTTAGACGACTACACCTGACACACAAAAATTTGTGCCAGTTGCTCTGAAAAAGTGTTAGATTTTTGATAACTGTCGTATTAATGTATTATTAATAGGTATTCAAGGTACATAATTATGTACCTTATTGGCACCTATTGGCTCTATCCGTAGAGAGTTATCTATTGAAGAAAACCATAATTTACGCTGAACTGTCTTCGATAATTTGTTTTCCTAGAGAGTATTCATGCAGGTAAGTCTTAAGTAAATATAGAATTTCAAGTAAAATATTAAATATTAAATTTGCATTCATGAAAATAATGATGTGCGTGAATATATCAGGACTGTATACATTTGGGAAGAATTTATTTTAACCATTTGTTCTGGGGCAAGCGAACGTTAGATAAGTTAAGAGCGAAGCTACTCAAAACGCCTGCGACGAAGACGAACAATCTGACAGGCAGATTAAATGGATCAACAACTCCCGTCTGCCAGAATACTCCGTATTTTTTTTATACAGGGAATCTCTGAGCTATTCAGAAGTGACTGCGCGCGTAGAACAGAACTCATCTCTGAAAGTAGCTTTTCCCTCGAAGTGCGTCTGTGCACGAACCTGTTCAAGAGAGTTTTATTCGTTCAGAAATAATAAAAACATCGCACAGAAGACGATATTAATGTCCATGTCCCATCTTCAAAGTAATCTTGGGTCTATCTGCAGCGTGGGTCCGTGCAGACCTAAGAACAACATTTATATATACGCTTTACTAAAAAAATAATAATAAGAGTTTTCATCATTAGGCATACGTTATAAAAAAGAGTGAAAGTTGTATCGCAAGTCTTCATTATTCTTGATTAGACACGACAAAAAGAGTTCGTCGTCTCGTTCCGTATCAAGTGACATTAGCGAAATTCGCAAAGTTAGAAGAGAGCGACAGACTACGGAGGGGCATGAGGGGGGGTACATAAAATGAAGTGGAAGATACAAAAGTTTCCGGGACGGACGAAATAAAAAAAAAAGACGGAGGGGAGCTAAGTGGAAACAGGAAGAGTAATAAAACTGCTTTGAACCATTAAAACTTTCCGGTGGGGTTACTTCTTCCTCAGCCGACGCTGCTGAATGATCAGTCAATAACTGCCGTCCCCAGGGATGCATGTAGTCTGAGTGGCGCGATGTATGTGCGGGATGCGAAAAACAGGACTGCCTAACACGTAGCTTATTCTGGCGATATATAAGAACTTTACTCCTCGCAGACACATTACCAATCCCACAATTTCGTTTTATGATTGCAACAATTATCGTAACGCACTTTATACGCATCAACCACGGAAGTTCGCTAATCTTGAGCTGTCAAAACAAACTTGCAAGTGGACTATCATTTGGACAGCAACATATAGTCCCGATGAATAAATTAAATTTTCAGGCAGGACCATACACACTGCATTGAAACGCGCCTTGACATTAAATACTTTCTATCAGTTAGGTCTACTGACGCTAAACTTGATCTTAAAATAAAAAGTACTNGACATTAAATACTTTCTATCAGTTAGGTCTACTGACGCTAAACTTGATCTTAAAATAAAAAGTACTTGCAAGGTTAATTTTAAGAGACTCCATCTGCATTTGTGTAGAATAGGAAAGTCGAATCATTTGGAAAAAAAAACATCTTAATTGCAGCCAGCTGGAATTGAACTACAGCCTACTTAATTCAAGCCAGACACGTTACCACAGGACATTTAAATTGCCATTAACTTCTATATTTCCAGGATATTCCCCTCTTCACGCTATTGATTTAAAGAATTCTTCAGGGAATCTCTCAGCAATGCAATTTTTTTTGCATTAGTGGTCCTATATCTTAACTCGTAACATGAAAGCTTTGCACATATGTATACACGTTTTATGCAAAAATGAATGCATGTAGGCTAATAGGTTTATTCAACCTTATGTATTCATGCACAAATGTGAAAATTGACATTTTGATTATTTCTGATGGTCTTAGAAATGGTGGGGTATAACGTGTTTTTAATCAATCATATTTAAGGCAGACACTATGAATGAAAAGTTCCATTATTCGGTGTTATTGGATATAAAAAATACGTCAAGGTGCTTTAAATGTACTAAATGCCTCAAATAATAAAATGCTTTGAAATAATGACATGTTCATAGGAGAGGAGAGAGGTGGTGGTGGATACGGGGGACGGGAGGGGGAAGGGGAATTCCCATAGTGAAACATCGAGTGGTTTGACTACTTCTATAAGATATCCCTAAAGGCTGGACGATATTACGGGTTGTCATGGGTAAAGGCTGTACTTGGAAAACTTGTGCGGCATTGGTAGTTTATTTTGCGTATCCTGGATGACTTAAATAAGTCGTAGCAAAACGAAGAATGGATGATTCCTTGTTGAGCAAGAGTCAGTATTTGTTTATCTTCCAGACACTTCAAATATTCCAGAACTGCCGACGTCTGCATTACACCGAGGGTTGCGACGTCTAGCTACCTGCTACAAGAGCTCAGAGCTCGCCAGATATTACAGATCAGCCGGTTAGGAACTTCAGCGACTTACACTAAATATTTTCATCATCGAAAGGCCAATAAAACTCAGGTTCAGGCATAACATGCCGCCTAACAACATAGGAAGCGTTCGTCTGTTCCACCACTGAGAAACAATTTGAAGTATTTAAAATTTTACGAAAATTGTTATCTTCATTTACCTCAGAAAAGCAGAGCCAAAGTAAAATTTCTGATTGGTAGAGATTTATAGCGTTATGAACATAAAACTGGGAAATACAAAGGTTTATTCATTTATTAGTGAAACAGTTATCAAAACCTTTTATTCGAGAAATAAGTTAATTTTTGTTCCACCTCCAGAAAAGTTTTCTTTGAAGTGTTGTGAAAAATGTATTACAATAAACAACGAGTTGATGTTATGAAAGCGATACCTCACGTATCAAGCTTGAGGTGTCAAAGGTGACAACCCATAAACAGTTTGGAACAAGGCCCGCGGCATTTTAATCAAAATGACGGGGAGTATTGCAAAACTTGATACTTTCTTAAATTATTGTTATAACAAATAGCAAGTTCCTGATCAGCATTCACAATTCTTCTGAACTCATATCTTGTAGGAACTGTTGCCATATATTTTATTGTGATAATATTTCCCGCTGTTTTTTATTTTTCAGCAGTACTAATTTATGTAATTTCGCCGGTATAATTTTAAGGCTCTAATACTATTGCTTTATTTAAAAAGATTCCAGGTTTTTTCCGTTCTACAAGTGTAATTTATGTTTCTATATATGTTCAAGCAGATTGTCACAGGTACTAAATTTTTACAAGTGACGTAGTAAAATGAAAACTTAAAAAAAAAAATTTAGAGTATACCTGGGCTTAAATAAAGGTTTTAAAATACTTATAAAATACCATATAGACTACACTTACCGTACTCTATTTACATGTGAACATTTTCTAATATATTTAAGCTAACATACGTCATCTGTGTACGAATATCTGTTGGTATACATACTTCCATAAAGATAAAAGAATTTTCTCAGCTTGAACTTATTGCCGCAATATGATAGCTTGTTTTATACGTTCCCTCTGTACTCTCTTAGTTATAATCTATTTCTTTTTAAAACTTTAGAAGCTTTTCGTACATTAATTATTATTACCTTAGCTTCATTTGTTTTTCACCGTAAAGGAAACATTTATTTTCGGTTTGGGTTGGGGAGGGGTTCGGCGTCCCTTCGTTCGTTATCCCACAAAACTTCTCGTCTTTATTGTTTTCTTGTTATATGTCATTAACATAATGTTAACTTTCTTAAAGTAATCTGTGGTCCATATATAAATTAAAATTATAATTACGGGGAAAAAGTGAAATCATCAAGAAAAATCGTTTAGAAAAATATAAAATTAAATCCCTTTATTGTTGGGTAATATCGTACAGTTTGTGTCAGTTCATCAAGTATTTGTCGGCTGAAAATATACGTAATTGGTGATATTAGTTATTTGGTTTTTCTCCATTTGTGTTTTGTAATTCAGTTACAAAAATATTTGGCATGTGTTAATTTCAAAATACGGACACTATAGCCTCTCAGTCTAATTTTCTGGCTAAATTATATTTGTTAGTATTCCTTTTGAATCTTGCATCCCGAGAGATGCTTTCAACAGATAGATTACCCGCTATAGCAACATAAATAACACCTAAGCAAAGGTAAAACTTAATGTAATGTAACTGTAATCCCCATCATTCAATTTCGCTTCGGACACTTTAATACTCACCTACTACTAGCCATTCATTTATTTCAAAATCACCCGCAATAAAAGACCAAATAAGTCGCTGATGAAATAAGTTATCAAATCTCCGTGTATAAAATATTTAAGTAGCAACAATTTCCATTATATACAACTATTGAAATCAGAAAATATGTATGATAGCATACAAATGCTAAGAATCAGTCAGCGACACGAAACCAAATTAAGGCCACTTCTCTTCGATTGGTATCTTTTTCTTTATCATCAGGCTGTATGGGTTCGAAGATAAATTTTGCATTGTTTCTGTATACATTTTCTGAACTTTTGTAACTCCTCTTTTTCGTTGTCGTTCGGCTGTATTAGCAAAATATTCGACCTGACTAAAATTAAGACTTTAAAAGCCCACACGTATTTTCGATTAGCACTGGAGCCGAACAAACAAACTCGAGGTCAGAAACATAGGCCAAATTCCATTACCTCTACAATTGTTCACGTTTATGCGAGTTACGATGGGAACGTGTCGCAAGTTACGTTAGAAAGTTAGAAGATTTTCTACGCTGCATCAATTATAATTGGCGTGTTTCTAGAAGATGTAGGTATTTATGAAATTTACAGTATTATTAACTTACATATATTAGGTAAATGAACATCAAATGACGGAAAATAGAGATAAGATATACCAAGTTTGTTTACATGCTGCGCAGTCCCCTCCTTAATTTTCTACCGACATGGGAAAAAGATGCACTGTGGTTGTTCCGGTTTCTTGTACTGTGAAGCATGCATTTAGTAAGGGAGCAACAACACACGACTTTATTAGCGTCCACATTTCTGAAAGGAACGGAACACGAATATAGTGACCAAGTGAGGAGGCGCAGCGGTAAAACACTGGACACGCGTTCAAGAGCGCACGGGTTCGATTCCCGGTCCACCTCCTGATTTTAGATTTTTCTTGGTTTCCAGATACTACTCCAGGCTAAAGCTGGGGTGGTCATGGCCGATTCCTTCCAAATTGCGGCTTTTCTTAGCAGCTTGCTCCGTCCATAACGACCTCGCTGTCGACGAGACGTTAAGCCTTACATGCGACCGTAGTTTGTGTGGTCATGCTGTGTCTCACCAGAAACACACTTAGACGGACTTCGTTCCCAACACAACCAGTGGCTCTAGGGAAAGTCTTAAACCGGTATTACATACACATTGACTGAAAAGCTATATAAAATTGGTTACTTGCTTCATCTGCAAATTAGAGACACTCGTTCTCGTTATCAATATAACAAGTAGTTACTTTTAAAGAGAAGGTGGTCTGCTGAAATGAAATTTTCGTGATACGCCTATCGTTTTACAGGTCCAGCTTACGCTTATATATACGTGCGAATAATAAATGTGGAGTGGTTTGTTTGCTTTCTTGATGTTCCTACTACCCGAAAGCGAGACGAGGAGTTGTGGTGGACGGTCAGTCACGTTGACAAGAAAGTACGCAAGGGGTATGTGTGTTGCTAATGGGCGCCTATGTTCCAGCGGGTACCCGAGCGAGCCAGGGCGCCGTCTGAGAACTGTTCGGTCCGGGCAAATGGCGTATATTGTTTCTACACCCCTCCACCTCTTCAACTCGCCGCTCGCAAGTCGTGTATTTGCTGTCATGACGGGGCCGGAGACGAGGGCATTACTTGTCGAGGTAATTAGATTTGGCAACAAGGTGGAACCCCCACNGCTGTCATGACGGGGCCGGAGACGAGGGCATTACTTGTCGAGGTAATTAGATTTGGCAACAAGGTGGAACCCCCACCCAGCCGTATAGGAGAGGGGAGGAATCTCGGCGCTGAACTAACTTGAGGAGTGTAGCGAAGGGAAGGAAAAGGACNCCCAGCCGTATAGGAGAGGGGAGGAATCTCGGCGCTGAACTAACTTGAGGAGTGTAGCAAAGGGAAGGAAAAGGACGGGCGGTTTAAGGATGTTCGAAACCCTACAATGGTTTATATCGTGATCTCATCGAAGCTGTAAGCTTTCTACGCTCTTAAAATTTGCACTGAAAAAAAAACCGACGACTATGCTCGAGCGTAGCTCGAGACTTGCTTCTCTCAAAATTTGTTTGCCCTTCAAAACAAAATTTGCGTGGATATAGATTAATTGTTCCGCTAGAGTTTAATACGATCTTATACAGCGAGAACACGACAAACCGACAAACCTGCATGAAAATAAATGTTTTGTTAATACCGGACAAAGGACATTGCTTATTGAAAGTAGTTTTACACGCCAAGAGACAATTGAGCGTGTCCGGGGCCATCGTATCAGTAGAAGGGCGATAGGCGGGAACACAGAGACCAACGGTACCGGTGGCAGATGTAAGCGACCCTCTTCAAACGTCTCTTTAGNAGGGCGATAGGCGGGAACACAGAGACCAACGGTACCGGTGGCAGATGTAAGCGACCCTCTTCAAACGTCTCTTTAACACTAATACAAATATACTCCTGTTAAAGAATTAACCAAAGTGTACGGTTAACGCATGTCTTTTTCTTAAATCCGCAAGAAACATACATCTTATTAACAAGACTTGCGTATATCAATAATGCTTTATCTTGTTGCACATTCCTCTGTAATAACACATTCCACGAGGAACATTCTTTCAAAGTGGACAATTTGATACAGAAAACAGTACAGTATCTTTTTCTCTTACTGCGGTTCATTTGCGAGGATATGAGTTAAATTATTTTATTTATTACATGTTTATAAGCAAGTCGCATCATGTTTTAATCCAGAGTGTACAAACTTCATAAATTTAAAGACAATAACGTCTTAAATTAATAGCTTGAGATTTCGTGTAAATGCCCATATGAAAACAACCTGACGTTTCTGAGTACACCCTCGGTCACTAGGATCTATTTTTGGTAGCTGTAGCCTTCCGCCAAATGCGAGTACTGACAGCGAAAAACGACTTGTCAATATATGACGTATTTCTGCATCTGCCTGCTGGAGATAAGACAGTAGTCATCTTACCCAATATTTTGCTTACGTGAACGTGCAGCCGTATACCTGCTTACGTAAAATATGAAATGTATACAATCACTATTTATTTATTTACTAATTTTCTTGTTATAGGCTATTCACGGTAAAGCGAGCACTTTTAAAAACCCTCTCATTTCGTATAATATTCAACAAATATATTTAATTTTAGACTTCGACGTTAAATTACAAGTGCGGTGAATATACACACTGTGTTGATTACTTACATGGTTATATTTATTTAAAAAGGTGGTTAAAGGATAAAAAAAACAGCAGAAAGGAAAATTAAAATAGTGTCTCAAAAGTACTCATTTTATCGTGAGCAACATATAGTTTTACAAATAAAAAAAAACGCATTATCTAACACATAATTATAAAAACGACATATTTTTTACTATACGGAAATATTATTGATATATGTGTATATATATATAGATAAACACATACCAATACATATTCGTCAAGAAGTTAAGATTATTTTCAGGTGAAAACTTGTTGCGTTAAACTTATGTAAAAATTAAATGTTGGTGTAATCTTTTTAACCTACTTTCCGAAGGAAAGAAAGGCTTATGAGATCACTTTCCTGTCTGTGCGCTTGTTTCTGTGTGTGTCTGAGCGTGTCTCCTCCCTTTTGATTTTTTAACACGTCTACCGAATTTCACAAAACATGGTACACGTATAATACTTAATAAGTATTATACGTGTACGAAGTAAGTACACCTAAATTTTATAGTTTTTGACTACGTCGGGGACTTGCTTTCAAAATAGCGTGCATTTTAAAATTTTGGGTGATATGTCACATCTCAGGAACCTATCAACCGATTTAAACTAAATTTGATATGCAAGCAGACCATTGTGTAAGCATTAAATATAAAGACAAATCTTTTTATTAATCCGCCATTTTGGCAAATAGTACCAATTTTGAAAAATAAAATTGTACATTATATCTCGAAAACTATTCGACTAATTTTCATTCAATTTGGCATGTAAGTAATACAACGGTAGCTCATGTAATTTTATGTCATTGGACATGATTAGTTTCTTATTTTCAAAATAGCGACCATGCAAATATTTTAAGTTTATTTAGTATATCTGCCATACTATTTAACCAATTTCAACCACTTTTTGTATACTAAGAGTATCTATTACAGACAGAACAAATATCAACAAATAACAACTTTTTTCGGCCATTTTTTGAAATAGTGCCATACTAACAAATAACATTATTATGATATATCTCCGTAAATAATTAACCGACTCCTGCTAGATTTGGAAAACAGGTTAAACTGAGGCAGATTATGTTAAGTGATATATTTTAATAACTTAAAACACTTATTTTTAAAATGGCGGNGAAAATGGCGGTCTCATACACATTTTAGTTTAGAATGCTATATCGTCGAAACTATGAAGTCAATTCCAACAGAATTTTCTATGTTGGCAGTAAACATTACAACTATCAACCGTATCTACACACAGCAT
>NQII01010667.1:0-34176 GCA_002778355.1 Clitarchus hookeri
AGCCCAGCCCCAACCCGGCCCCCCAAGGGCCTGTAATACCTATACAATGTTCTTCCAGAATACGAAATTTTTTTTTAAAGCAGCTTAAATGTTCCCGAAATATAACATATTAAAAAAAAATTAATATCCGCCATTTTGAAAGTAAGTGGCTGACGTGGTCGAAAATAATAAAATTTGGTGTTTCCAAAGTATTATAGAAGTACCAAGTTTGGTGAAATTCAGTTGAAATATTCAAAATTACTAAGGGGATGGCTGACACACACACGCACAGACACACACACACAGGCACACACAAATACACACACTCCCACAGAGACACATAGACAGGAAAGTGATCTCATATGCCTTTCTTTCCTTCGGAAAGTAAGCTAATAAATGCAGATCAGACAGTTACAACACTTTTAGTTTACATGCATTCAAAAATATTGTCCCATCAACATACCTCGCGGCAAAGGAAATGTTTTTGTGAAGCAGGAAAATTAAAAGAAAGTAGTGTGCATGCCAATTCGGAGACATGCATCATGCATCAGGAGGTAGTATCTTTCTCAATTTTAGTAGGCGCGACCGGCAGTCATGTTGGTCGGCGGCCTTGGACGGCCATGTTATAGATAAAATTGCTTGTTTCACTCCAAAAAACCACTTCCGAAATTAATTATTTTGCCCAAAAATCACTTTTTCCACAAGACATTTTCAAAAAAAAGGAAAAATAAGGAAAGCGGATTCGAAGCTCCTTGAAGCAAGAGCCGAAAAATATCCAGTCGAAGAAGAGGATTAGAGACGATTAGCATAATGAGCCACTTAATCCTCANCAGTTTACATGCATTCAAAAATGTTGTCCCATCAACATACCTCGCGGCAAAGGAAATGTTTTTGTGAAGCACGAAAATTAAAAGAAAGTAGTGTGCATGCNTAGTTTACATGCATTCAAAAATATTGTCCCATCAACATACCTCGCGGCAAAGGAAATGTTTTTGTGAAGCAGGAAAATTAAAAGAAAGTAGTGTGCATGCCAATTCGGAGACATGCATCATGCATCAGGAGGTAGTATCTTTCTCAATTTTAGTAGGCGCGACCGGCAGTCATGTTGGTCGGCGGCCTTGGACGGCCATGTTATAGATAAAATTGCTTGTTTCACTCCAAAAAACCACTTCCGAAATTAATTATTTTGCCCAAAAATCACTTTTTCCACAAGACATTTTCAAAAAAAAGGAAAAATAAGGAAAGCGGATTCGAAGCTCCTTGAAGCAAGAGCCGAAAAATATCCAGTCGAAGAAGAGGATTAGAGACGATTAGCATAATGAGCCACTTAATCCTCAGAGCAGGATAGGAAGATTCGTGACTCCAAGTCAGGTCAAATGGACCCAGGAGGATGAGCGGACCTGGCCCCCTCCCTTGATCATCAATCTGCACCTACCACATCCACACCCTACTACCTCCACCTCTCCCTCTCACCTAACACCACACCCACCATCCCTCACCTTCCTTGCCAACCACCTCTCCACCTTCAGACACCATCACCCTCCTTCCCACCCCTTGGCCAACTTAATACTTAAAATCAAGGAACAAATAATGTTACACCCCCTACATCACACAACCCTAATCAAAACCCCTCTCCCCTTCGTCGTTGGCCTAACATAACAGAAATTATCCCTCCGTCCATACCAAATAATGGAATATACCCATTGACCACTAAATTATACCTTCAACTCATATTTTGCCGGTATTTGACATCTACCACCAGAGAGCTCCCTTATCGACCATTTAGAATTTTTTTTGTAGACGTGACACTCTTATATACTAGGAGTATAATTAATTTCTACAAAATTTTTTAAGGTCACCACCTATGAATTATCAATTCCAAGAGGGAACTGGTACTTCTCCCAGCCAATACATATGCAGATTCCATCGTGGGTGGGGACAAAATCGTTAGACAGTGGAACTGAAGCAAGAGTCTATTGAATGGATGATGTCTCATGTTCAGCTGAGTTCTACCGAACGCATCAATATGCTGAAGAATGTGAAATATGGCAAAAACATCTATGTGGCTTTCAGGTCGTGGAGTCTCGAGACCTACCCCAGATTGCCTGCAAGTCAGCGTATCAACTGGATGGTGAAGTCCATCTTTGCTTCTGATAAACCGAGGTACATCATCGTTGGGCTACAGACTGGAAGACAGCACAATGTGAGACACATGTTAAATAGAAAATGTGGTTTACATAAATTTAACATTTTCGACAGGTATGTGCCTGTACTACATGAACTTTGAAAATTGACAGTACCTGCTAGCAAATCAAAGGTATGCTCAATAACAAAATGCATATTATGGGCACATCCAATCCCTGATACAGTGTCCAGNCTGCTAGCAAATCAAAGGTATGCTCAATAACAAAATGCATATTATGGGCACATCCAATCCCTGATACAGTGTCCAGATAGCTTCAAGAGTTTGGCCCTGCTCATGGTGTTCGATGTGAGTAAACAGGACGAGCATATCAGTTCGAATGTGATAAACTGCAGTATCGAATTCACTACACATGGAAATATACTCCCCACACATGTATATCTTCTGCCTGATACTTCAAGCCCGTCTCGCATAATACAATTTTCAAGACAAAGTCGTCAAGATATTTTTGTGGATGCCACAGAGGGTATAAATACGATGGGCATTAAACGACTTCTGTTTAGTCGGCTTCGAGCAAAGACTGCAGCAGGATGTACTGTAATCCGCAATGCCCTCAGATCCAGAGTGGCTACGTGCACAAGGAGATCGCAGTGTCCTAGGACGACGATGGTAAGATATGCATGTGGTCCTTCTGTCCCTTTCTCACCCTTTTACTCGTGGAAATTGTTGGACGAGAAAAGCAAGAAGTCGAACGACTGGCTGGCCAAGTACCACCACAGGCTGGAGTGGGACGAAGGCAACACTCTAAACCATAAAGTGGGAAACATGCTGCATGACTTGCTGATGCAGTATCCGCAAGGGCCGGTTTACGTGGAGGGGTCCGAGCAGAAAAAATGGCTGAGCCNCTGCATGACTTGCTGATGCAGTATCCGCAAGGGCCGGTTTACGTGGAGGGGTCCGAGCAGAAAAAATGGCTGAGCCACTTGTGCAAAAACAAAGTTGAAATCATGGACCTGCAGTTTGAGTATGGCTGTAATTCGCTGGACAAACTGATGAAACTTTACGACAAACAGCGGTGGAACGTCTTCGANTGCAGTTTGAGTATGGCTGTAATTCGCTGGACAAACTGATGAAACTTTACGACAAACAGCGGTGGAACGTCTTCGAGAGATCAGAACCTGACTTGACACGGGTGTGGATAAATACACAGCTTCTGCGCAAATGGTGTGCCTTGTCCTTGGACCATGAATCTGCTGTCTACGACTAGACAAGAAGTGACCCCAATATCGGTTCCGAAGAACAATAAAAAAAATATATGAACAGAGACTGAATTTTTTTTGTGTTACGGTGTTTATATATTTATCTGTAAAAAATATGTGTATAAAACCATATATTTGTTGTTGTTTTTTACTCTAACGCGTTCGACTATAATTTATTCCCTTGCAGAAAACCTAAAAANTATTTGTTGTTGTTTTTTACTCTAACGCGTTCGACTATAATTTATTCCCTTGCAGAAAACCTAAAAAAGAAAATTTACATTGTTTTATAATGCTACATTACCTATTTATATCATGGGGTACAACTGATGTAGGTTTAATTCGTACTGATGAACCTGGGAATGTACACATGGCTTCAGTTTGAAACAGGCAGCGTGTCAGATTGAAGGGTGAATGGGGTAGGAGGTTGGTGTGTCTTGGGGGAGGGGAGTGAGATGCTAGGAGGAGTGGTGAGATGGCAGGAAGGGGTGGCAGAGAGGTGTTTGTGGGAGTTGTGGAGGAAAGAACAGAAGGTTTTTGTAGGAGAGGGGGAAGAGGATGAAAGGTGACAGGTTTGAATAAAGGAGAGTGCTCCTTGTGGGGATCGACGAAAGAGCAGAGGTGTGGATCGTATCATCTAACTTGTATAGTCGACGTCATATTATGCATCTGTGATGTCTTCGGACTAATCGGACTAAAAGGCTTCGTACTAAAAGGNCTTGTATAGTCGACGTCATATTATGCATCTGTGATGTCTTCGGACTAATCGGACTAAAAGGCTTCGTACTAAAAGGATCTATGGGTGTGCCATTGATTTCTTCGAACATGGTACAGGCGAAGATATCGACTTCTTCGTGAGTGGTACCAGCAGTGCCATCGACTTCTTCGGGTGGGTTACCTACAGTTGCATCTCCATCGACCTCTTCGGTTAGGCTACCTACAGCAACTCCATCGGTTTTGCGACCCAACTCAACAGTGTCAAGACTTCGATGCATGTACTGTGATGAAGCCTTTGCGAGTAGCAGCAATGTTAGACGACATAAAAAACTTGTTCCTCCATGTGCAAAACAAAAATATGTATTGTCGTCGCCACAAACCTGTGATGGACTTACAAGCAATTCTGTGTGCAATGCTGATGCAAACATTCAATCGTTACCTAGTACAGTAAGAGATCAGGGAATTGTACTACCATCGGTAAATGAGAATGTGCATGTGGATGGTATGGACAATTCGCTGTCGATATCGGGTTTATCGTGTCGCTACTANCATCGGTAAATGAGAATGTGCATGTGGATGGTATGGACAATTCGCTGTCGATATCGGGTTTATCGTGTCGCTACTATAGTGAGACATACAGTAGAAGTAGCAATGCATGCAGCGCATGAGTATAATGGCAAATGCACAAAAAAGTCAGGCTGNCATCGGTAAATGAGAATGTGCATGTGGATGGTATGGACAATTCGCTGTCGATATCGGGTTTATCGTGTCGCTACTGTAGTGAGACATACAGTAGAAGTAGCAATGCATGCAGCGCATGAGTATAATGGCAAATGCACAAAAAAGTCAGGATGNTAGTGAGACATACAGTAGAAGTAGCAATGCATGCAGCGCATGAGTATAATGGCAAATGCACAAAAAAGTCAGGATGGTATTATTGGACTCTTTTCTGTCACAACTAAGGACATTAATTTAAGAGTCATTATAAAACGAACTATGAGGAAAAAGTGCCTTGTGAGGCATATCACCAGCTTGTCAAACATTGTAAACCCCCGGCTAAAAAACCCGTCCATGTTCTAGGCAAACCTAATGCTAATGGATTCGTGTTGATAGAATCTGCTTTCCATGGCAGTCTGAAAACTTATGTCAATGGTAATTCGTATGGTACACCGCAAGACATTTGCACGTTTCTGTCAGCCATGAAAGATAGTGTAACAAACCAACTTACAGAAGATCTGGAAAACCGCGGTTCTCGNTTTGCACGTTTCTGTCAGCCATGAAAGATAGTGTAACAAACCAACTTACAGAAGATCTGGAAAACCGCGGTTCTCGGAAATATAATATATGATTAAAATGTAACTACTCGAAACCAGAACCCTACCACAAAGGACATTGTAAAAGGGTATTCAAAACCCGAAATTTACCAATCTATAATGTACATTACATCAAAAAGAGTGTAGGCGATAATATGCAAAATATATATAGCGAAGAAGTAGAAATGGTGACCAAGGGTTCCGGTTGGACACTCGTTTCGGTTGACCATTAAGAGCTAAGGACAAATTTAAGCAATCCACTTACAAAAGTTCTCGTCTTGCCATCGCAAATAACGGTTTGTTTGCATGTACAATTTTGTAAATAAAATATGTGTATTAAATATGTTATGTTTTATTATTTTTTTTAGAAACATTGGCCTTAAGAAAATAATATAAATTAATTATACTTCATGTTTGGAAGAGTGTCTTGTCGACAAAAAAAGTTTGGAAATGGACGACATGGGAGTTCTCTGGTGGTAGATGGAAAAAAATTAATGACTAGCACAGTCTTCAGTCCTCAATACTGGCAACATATGTGTTTAAGTCGTAATTTACTGGCCAATGGGAATATTCCATTGTTTGGTATGGTTGGAGCGATAATTCCTGTTATGTAAGGCCAATGGTGAGGAGAGGTGCTGTTGGTTAAGGTTTTGTGGTGTAGGATGGAGTAAAATTTATGTTCCCCGATTTTTTTAATTTTGTGGGCCAAGGGGGGTAAAGATGGCAAGAGTGATAAGGCGGCGAGGGGGGTGACAGGCATTGCATGGTGTATGGTGTGATGAGCGGTGAAGGTGTGAGATCGGTGAGGGGTGTGAGATGATGAGGGGTGAGGAATATTAAGAGTGGTGAGTGTGGGGAGGAGTTGTGAGGGGTTTGAGGAGTTCTGAGGTGTTTGATGAGTTGTGAGGGGAGTGAGGAGTTGTGAGGGCGTTGAGGGGTTAAGGTGAGGGAGAAGGGTGGAGGTAGCAGGGTGTGGATGTGGTAGGTGCACGATGATGGTCGAGGGAGGAGGCCAGGTCCGCTGATCCTCCTCGGTTTACTTATCCTGGCTCAGAGTCACGAATTATCTTCTCCTGCTCTGAGTATTAAGTGGCTCATTCTGTTAAGAATCTCTAATCCTCTTCCTCAACTGGGGATTTATCGGCTCTTGTTTCGAGGATCTTCGGACACGCTTTTCTTATTTTTCGTTTTTTTTTTTGGAAATGTTTTGGCAAAAAAAGTGATTTTTGGGCAAAATAATTAATTTTGGAAGTAGTTTCTAGATGAACAGGCGATTTGATCGATAACATTGCCATCCAAGGCCGCGGACCTACATGGCCGGCGGCCGCGCCGACTAAGATGGCGGAAAACTCATATTTCCTTATGCATGATGCATTTCCCCGAATCGACATATACACACTACTCAAGAAGTTATCAATATAAATAAATGAGCCTGCTTTCCTCTACATATATGTAAGTAATTTTGCTGACTTACTTAAAATCGTAGATGATAAGTAGGAATTAACGTATTTTTGACAACAGTGTGATTATTGATGGTACTAGAATAATACATGTTACACAACATTAGTGAAACAAGTACAAATACACACACGCTTTACGTAGGACTTGATACAAGAAACACTCGTACCGTCAGACGGTATGCAAACAACTACACCATAGAGGTAGGCTTCGGAGCATCGATTTC
The DNA here is from genome assembly GCA_002778355.1 of Clitarchus hookeri. Taxonomy (NCBI): domain Eukaryota; kingdom Metazoa; phylum Arthropoda; class Insecta; order Phasmatodea; family Phasmatidae; genus Clitarchus; species Clitarchus hookeri. The sequence continues at coordinate 7,093 of NQII01010667.1, forward strand.
GTTTGTAATCAGTCTTCAGCTTTGGTAGATACAGTATGGTTACTTGAAATTTGTAAACGTCTGTCATTTTGAAAGTAAGAGTCTCAACTCACTAAGGTACACCAATTTCCATGGCCTATCATGCGGTTTTTAGTAGGAATCGGTCGATTGTATCACCAATTAATTGCATATACAAATTTTTTGTTTTTTGTAGCGCTATCTTACAAAATAGCAGAAAAAAGAGGCTCAATGTAGACAAATTTAATTGTTTTAACGGACACCGCCAGCATACAAACTTAAGTTTAAATTGGGTATGTGGTTTCGTAGATAGAGCTTAACTAAACCTAACAACTCTGTTGATATGACCGCCATTTTTAAAGTAAGTGTCTTACATTCTCAAGACAAAATTTTTTACATTGACTACCGTTTGTTTGCTGTATTTGGTAGGAATCGGTCATATAGCAGTGTTGGAAAAGTGTCTTCTCTTAAATTGCAATTTTTTACATGGCCTATAGACTGTTTACGCTAAAGTGAGATTTTTTGACGCCCTAGTTACTTTTTTATTTCAGCCATTTTTTTTATTTATTATTTACTTTTTGAAATAAATTTTGTCATATAAGTAATAAACACAATGTGCAGATTTCACCACACTCGGAAATTAACGTATATGGCTCAAATAAAATATATTTATTGTCTGTTATTCCAAATGAAAGACTTTTTAAAAGTGCTCACTTTACCGTGAATAGTCTATACCATAGTATTACTTAATGCCAAATCTGGCGGTAATCGGTTGAGTAGCTTCAGATATATGATGTAAAAGCTTTATTTATTCCCATAGTGATATATCCGAAAAAAAACGGGCCAACCAAAATATAAACATTCAGTTCTTACATGATGAACCAAAAACCTATAAAACATGTCTTAATCGGTTAAATTGTGCCCAAGATATTACATAGTGCTCTAAATAATAAATTGCTGCCATTTTGGAAATAAGTACCAACCGTGATCAAAAGTTACGAAAGTAAGAAGCCTTACAAAATAGCCTAAAACAACTGTATCTACTTTGGTAATATTCGGTTCGCGGGTTGTAAAAGTACTTAGGAATGGGTTTACAAACACACACGCACATCCATACACCATACATCATACATCCATACACCATACACAGGAAGATGATCTCATAAAACTATCTTTCGTTTGAAAAGTAGACTTTAAAACTATAATTTTCAACACGAGCAGACAAAATGGTCATAAATTGTGAAAGTAGGGTATCCTCCTAAAAGTTAATTCACTTAGTGTATTATGTCGGTAACTTAACTTTTATCCTAACTTAATGTTTTAATGAACATAAGTTGGCAAGATATGACGACACCATCAGGCTCTCTTGCAGAAATGCTCAAAATGTCCCTAGTTTGTCTCTATTGTTTAAATGTATTTGAGCTCAACATTTTTGGATAATTTCTATATTTTGTAATAAACGTGATCTAAAAATTTTTTTTATGTATGTATTAAAAGGTCTAAAATATTTTTACTTGTAGTGCGTGCTGTAAAATTGCATTATAACCACAATTGGTGTAATTAATTATATACATGTGCTGGTAATTGCCTCTTGCCGTGAACGACTTTGGGAGGTGTGTATCTTATGAATTGAAACGAATTTATATGCGGGCGATCATAAAGAGGGGGAGGGTGGTAAGATGTGCGCGCAGCGTGGCAGGTATCTCACGATTGCCGGGCCGTTCTGTTGTCGCTCAGGCTCTGACCGGTCCGTGATTGGCCATAGACGCGCGAGCTAGGTGCAGTAAGCTTGCGCAACGTTCGTCGATCACATAGGTGGATACAAACATCGGGAACTAATACATTTACTCTCCGAAGTTTGCTCTTACAGTGGTTTATAAATATATATAATGTACTTTAATAAAACATTGCGTCGTTATCGTCGTTAGTAGCAACATATTCTTACGAAAATCTTATTACCAGCACTTCAGGGATTAAAATGTCAATATGAGGCACCGTACATCCAATCAGACATTCGGATGATATCGTAAGACTACCTTTCCAAAGGAAAATAGGCTAAAAGAAAAAAAACAGAATCCTATGTGGCATTAGATATTATTTCTCTGTACCATTAGAATGTCAAACATATATCGATGGTCTGCAGTATATCGAAATATTTGCTCAGACCAATCGTCCAGTGAACAAGTTGTTATAAGAACAAAGAAATTGCACCTCGCAGTACAATCGTATAAACAAGTTGAAAAATTCCTCATCTGCGGTATAACATATATATCAATACGAATGCATTATTTAAATAAATGCAGAAAGGAATAAAACGGCAGTCAACTAACTCCACTTTGGGTGGGGAGGAATATCTGGGGGAGGAGTAGTGATATCTATTTTTGCTTAAAAAAAAACCACAGGATAACCGAGTTTATTTTTAAAAGGTTTATTAATTTATAGGCAGTTCCATTCATAGCTTGAAAAAGAGTCAATACGTGGGTTGAAACCTAGTGATAAAAGCGAATAAGTTTTTCAGTCTCTGTAGACAGCGTTATTATACATGCACTTGAAAACACCATTTCTGTACTCACAAATAAATCGTTCGACTAACTGGTGTATTAACTGAATCATATTTTAAATATGATTTATTTTACGAAAATAGTAAACTAGTTGCAACGTAGATTGTTTCAAAAAAATGGTCTATAATTACGTGGCTCTACTTAGAATCAGTGGAAAGCCACTGTTTGTGTCAGTGAAACAGTTTCCCTGATAGAATAAATAATAGCCAACTGCGTGCGGCGAATTAAATATTACTTTTATGGAATTCAGCCCAATTATGAGAAATAAGCATATTTCCGATAGTCACTTTTCATATTGCGCAATTAAGCGTAAATTAAAAAAAGTAGAAAGAACTCACGGTGTCCATTTTTTGAACCTATAGCAGACCACTTACGACCGCTACCTCACCAATCGTACTACCAAGCCAACGGTAATTGTCGGTGGGAAATGCTTGTATTGCTTATTACCAAAAATATTTAGAATTAAATTATACGCCCTTTCTATTCGTTTATAGANGAACCTATAGCAGACCACTTACAGACCGCTACCTCACCAATCGTACTACCAAGCCAACGGTAATTTTCGGTGGGAAATGCTTGTATTGCTTATTACCAAAAATATTTAGAATTAAATTATACGCCCTTTCTTTTCGTTTATAGATAAATTGGTTTCGTTAAAATTTTCAAAACAAATAGGAAGTACGAATTTCATTAAATTTTAATGCAGTGTAAACCTTCTAACCGAACACGATGATTATTACGTGAAAAAGGAATAAAAGACGTAAAATCGAAATGAAAGACTGAATGTTCACGTTGCCACGTAAAACCATATTGTGAAAAACTAAACTCACGTGATCTGTTTCATATATTTTTATGGGTTGTATTAGTTTATGCGTGGTTATTTTATTTTATACGCCTTGCTAAAGATCCATCAGTCAAAAAACAAATCGCATGAAATTGTTAGTAAATTAGTGGTAAATATCGCTGAATCAATAAATTAAGTAAACCTGGCCTTTTTCACTAATTCAGCAGTTAAACTGACATAAGTTGCTGTTAAATAAGTCAGGCGCTGTTAACTTATTTCACATTCTCACTTATTCAGATTTAGAGTGCTATGCTTGATTATTCGCGACATATTTATCTACGTGTTTATATTTATGGCAGTACAAAAGGCAATAATTATGTACATATGATTACGGTGATAAAAACTAATTCTCACTTTGTCCTACTGATGCACTGGACGCACTGTTAGTAGCAATACTAGAAATATATAACAACACTTGTACGAAATATTTGCAGTGCACACTAATGCCAAATGAAAAATTAATTTTCCATTATTAGGTTTGAATACTTTTATACTCTTAGAGTCAAATTACTGATAACTTGCATATTTCTGTGGGAAAGCCTGGCGGTTTTATTAGGTCTAGATAACTTATGTACAATAATGCATTTAATTGTAATAAAAAGTTATACTACTAAAAAATGAACTTTGTGACTTCGGCTAACTGCATTTTCTCTCTGACAAAATTGTGTTTCCAGGCGATTACCAAATTACACTCAAAATGTTAAATTCTTTATACACTTAGAACAAGCAGATAGTAATTAGGCATGTAAGTTCCCTAAAAATAAGCCAAATATTTATTGTTGTTACACACTTGCCTTCAGTGTATTATTCGTAATTTGGCATCAGTTGTTCGATGTATATAATTTTGCCAACAAGATAAGTAGCTATGAAACCACAATACACTTTAAGTTCGAAGATCTGGGTTTCAAGCATTGGCTTGGTATAACTCCAAGATTTGTGAAGAATGAATTTCGTAAGCTCAACAAAACATGATTACCTGCGATCATAGTTAGGGAAAGGTTGCTATCGATGGACCAGCTTTATAAAAACTTTCTTAACTATTAAACCATTAGCATACAAATTTTAGGAAAAATGCGGTGAGTAGCTGCTTCAGTGTGAAAACAAAAGCCACTGGTAACGCTGATACTAAATGCCAAAATATATATTTAATATTGAATGCAATTCTTACTGAAATGGTCCAACCATGGACACCCATCGCCACGAAAGGACCATTATGTTGCTGTGAATAGACTATTAAAGTATGATAAAAGAATACCACTGTTATTGAAACATTTTCTAAACAAACACAGACTATGTGTATTATTCTATCATATTTTAATGTAATATTAATGAAATCACCGACACGGAAACCACAAATAATAATACAAATAGTACTATTAAATAGGCCATTTATTTAGTACATTAAAGTGGGTAAGTTATTTATTTTCTTATTTAATAGCTGCTATTACGTTATTATTTGCACTGCTTATTATATCTTAAAATAATCACACTGATTTGAAATTAACTTGTTATGCTGGCTATTTTATTTGTGTTTGCGTTAAGTAAAAAACCGTCCCAATCTTCTAGTGTGCCATGTTGAAAGACATCAACTGAAATTTTAACTTAAATATTATACCTCAATAACTTTGCAACCGACTCCCNTTGCGTTAAGTAAAAAACCGTCCCAATCTTATAGTGTGCCATGTTGAAAGACATCAACTGAAATTTTAACTTAAATATTATACCTCAATAACTATGCAACCGACTCCCACCGCATATTCATGTAGACAGCAAAATGGAAGGCAATACAAACAGCACTTTGAAAGTTCACCTAACATTTCTATTAAATATTATCTCATTTTTCAAGTGGCGATGACAATATTGTAGTGTTAGGCTCCATATAGTTTGCATCATTAGACCGATTTAAATCTAGCTTCCTGTGCTGACGTGCGTACTAGTGCACGAAATTCACTACAACATAGCTTCAGTCAGGCGGTATTTCGAAAGATACAGCCGCAAAATATTTTTTATAAGCCTGCGTTATTCATCAGGAACTAGTTGACCGATTACTATCGAATCTCGTATAAGATTTCTTCTGTTGAGACATTTTAAACGCTCATGTTACTTTTATATATGTTTCCGAGTACCTCACCAAAATTACTTGCAAAAATAGTTCGTAGGCAGAGGAAATAATATAACTAATTATATCAGCTTGAAAGGTAAAATCGGCAAGGAGACACAAAATAACTAGCCATGTTGAGTAAAACCTATAATTGAAAATTAATTTATAAAAAACATTTTAAATCAGTATAATTTGAGGCCGCTCCTGTGTATCGTCTCCTACAAAAAGATTCACCCGGGATCTGTATGCATTACTTGCTCTTCTTCGGCTGATACGTGGTGTAACTGTATTCGTTCTGGAAATATTTTGCGCCGGTGTGTTTGTACAGATAAATGGTGTAAATTACATCGAGTGCTGCTTGCGAACTTCCTCCAGTGCGAGTACAACGTAAAAGTATTTCTGGAAAACTCTCTTATAGAATTTTGTAACATATTCGTTGTATGAAAATAATATTATATGTCAGGCTGTAGATATGAGAAGGTTGAGCGTCACTGCTAACAAAGTTGGAAACTTCCGTATACTTTGACTCATTCGTGAGCAAGTGTAGGAACGCTACCATGGGTGTATGGGAGAATCATTTACCATTAGCGCTTTGTCTCTATGCATATACATGCATGTGGTAAATTTGCAAAACAATATCTTGGGGTGCGAGACACAGGAGATAGTGCATAGTCTATTCGCGGTTTATTCACACTTTTTGAAACAAACATTTTAAAAATCGAATCGTGTATTACGTGTTCCGTTGATTCCTAAACATGCCATGCACGTCTCACAAGAGTTTTATACTTCCGTTAATTTCAAAATACAAAATTTTTTGTTAAATATAATTTTTGTTGATATTTCCACTATAAATTATAATATGTAATTTATAATTAATGCCAATACAAAAGAGAGAAAATAGGTATGTTGTATATTGGCAGTGCCTAGTAAGCAGTGGTTTCTGTGCTAATTATAATTATTACTGTGAGTGCGCACGAATGCGGTGCGTTGTCGTTCCGGTGTTATTTTCTAGACGTAGATAGGCTTTGTATGTATAAGACGGAGGAATATCTTGGCAACCTCACTTAAGTAGAGCTTTATAAAAGTTGTAAGTAACAATGAATGAACTTTACATATAAGTGCTGAGCTGTGACTGAACCAAGGACTCGAAGGCAGGACCCGCATGCCGCGAGCAATGGCTACAGGTCACGTGGGCGGCTGGCGCTAGGAGCCGCCTTAGCCGGCGCTAAGCAGCAGATGAAGCCACAAGTTAATAAAAGCGACGTCGCCCGGGCGGTAAATCAAGCGCTGGTGGGCGACGCACACGTGACGCCAAGGCAAGGCGTGGCGAGGGGAAGAAGGCCGTAAATTTGACGCCACCCTGGGCGACGCCAAGATGTCACCGCCGCGCTGTCACTCCGCGCCAAGTAAAATAGAAGCCAAAGTTTACCCTCTCCAGCCGCCCTGGCGCTAACCCGTAGATGACACTTCTGTCTCTCTCTCCTCTCCCTGTCTCTCTTCCTCTCCACCCCCTTCCGACCCATTCCTCCCCGGGGACCAGAGGGCCTCCATGATGAGTTCGGAATGCAAATGACGTAAGAATAACAAAATGGCTATCTCCACGGCGTTTTCGCAAGACAAATATTTTCCCTCTCTCGAGCTGCGAAAATTGCCTTTTCAAGCTGATGACGAGAGTCGTCGCGGCGGAAAAAAAATCTTGACGCTGTTCTCCCGCAGCGCTCTTCGCGCGATATCACGCGGAGTTTTAACTCTCTACTCCGCTAAGTCTGCGCCAGCATTCCTGAAACGCCTGCCAGGACGTCGCCTCCCGGCAGTAGTGTCTCACTTCCTCTCTTATGCAAATGGTTGAAGGTTATATTTAAAAAATGTGAGGTAAACTAGAAAAACTGGTAGTTTGAGATATTCAAGTATAGCCTATTGCGGTATCTTCATACTTTTTCCACATCATTTTTAAAAATCACAACATTTGTAACTTGTTTTGTTGATTCCTAAATATGTCATTCATCACAAGCGTTTTATATTCCTGTTGACATAATATTGTCTTATTTTTGGTTGAATTAGACTTTCATTTCATTTATAAATAATAATAGGGCATTTCTAATTACGAGTGCTGGTAATGTCTAATAAAATTAAGTTCTCACGCAAAATATTATTGAACTTAATGCGCACATATATGGTGCGTTGTCCCTTTGACGTAGTTCTCTAAACTTAGTAAAGCTTCGTTTTGTAACTGGTAGTGGACATGAATGTGTTATATCAATACTTCGCATCACCGTTGCGGTTATTCTCATATGTTATAGCTGAGGAAACAACAGAACGTCGTTCTGAATATTGAAAATTTATCTCAATTATTCTGAAGATACGTATGGATTGAAAATTCGTTCACATGGGTTCCAGATAACGTGATGGTGTCGAAAACCATGCGGTGACTCTGACACAGGTTGACTGCGGTGGTTCTCCAATCCAAACCACAGTAATAGGCAATCAGACCCACTCACTACATGAACATCGATGGGGCGATGCCGGGGTTCGATTCCGTATCCACCATGGAGACAATCTTACATCAGTACGTCAATGCTGATCTATGCCTGAAACAGATCAATTAATCTGATATGTAACCTTTACTTCAGCTTTACCGCAAAAAAACATTACTAAAGAAACTGCAAACTGCCAAAATGTTTTTAAAAATATCTGCTCCATGGTCCCAACAATTTTCATCAGTAGTTTTGTATGAGTCACCCTTAAGTTTTTTTTTTTTTAATTTTCGTATGTTCTCTATTCCGAATACCAAAGACAGAAAATGCCTTAACATTTGAAAACTCTTTAAATCATTAATACATTCACTCTCATCAGGTAGACAACCTGCACACTAACTCCGCATATTTAATTAAAAATTAGTTGTTCTATCTTCAGAATTACACTCAATACAGCAAACATTGACCTAGAATGTCATTATGAGCACTTACATAATTCCGTCTTTTTAATAACAAACATAATAATAACAACCACAAAAAGCCAAAACAGTGTTTTGGCTTTTATATACACCATTATCTCAATAAAACTGAATTGCATTGTTCTACTCATCAATATAATAACTATTATTAATGAAAGCTAGTGAATGAAACGCCATGTATATTAAGTAATGTGTAAATGGTAACTCTTTTAACACCTTTTTTAACAACCTCCAAAAATATATTTTTAATTAAACGCAATATAAAAATGTGCATACGTGTTCCAGTTTTCGGAGTTTTCCTGTCACGGAAGACGTCAGTCAGCAATGCGTATACACACACCTAAGAAATCACTCCTTGGACAGGATCGTCTATATTGTGTTACCCAGGCAACTGGAAAAATTAAGCGCCGTGCTTAACTTGATTTTCATGTTTTAAATACCAGGCTTGAGAAACGAGTTGCTCTAATGTGGTTTGGACGGTAGTTTACTGTTATTTGAATAATTCTTAGAATTAATTTTTAGATTTGATATTTCTATCCAGTGAGTATCCTATAGGCTACTTCAAACACCATGGACGCCATAGTTAACCACCTAGAAAAGTGCAAACGAAACTGCGCGTGTTGAAAGATCGCGCAGTTTTATTTGCAAAGTGTAAAATGCCGGAACTCGCAGACAACAGAGTTGACAGTTAGGGCACAGTGTTGGTCACGTGTCAGTAGGATGTAACGTCCACCGGGACCTGGATAAACGCGACGATTCGGTTCGAGAATCGTAGAGCCGTTGTATCCCCTCACGAGGTAAGTCGGCACACAGCTGTTGTGGTACCTTGGAAACCGTTACTGGGTCGGAAGTGACGTCCGTGTTGAATTCACACGTGTTTTATCATGGCAGATCGGGAGAACCTTTAACAAGATTAATTGGGAATGGAAAAATGAATGCGTACATACAGTCATTTAATATAAAATATAGAGCGAGGGAAGAGATTTGAGCGGCTCTTAACAGCAAGGTCTTGAGAGCCGATGAGGGTTATTGAAGTGAGTATGGAGCAGCGCCGGAATTAAAGGGCGGGGGAAGGGGGAGATCCCCGAGAAATCCCGTTGACCAGCGGCATCGTCCAACACGATTCCCACGTGCGAAAATCCGGGAGTGACGCGGGTGGGAATTGAACCCGGTTCGTCATGGTGGGAGGCAATCAGGCTAACCGCTTAGCCACCCCGGCCTCTAAAATTTACAGATGTGAATCATTTATTTGCGTCATACTAAATAACGAAAATAAGTCTCCATTAAAGTTTTAATTTGATCATTTCTACGTTCGTAAATACTACAATAGGGCATTGAATTTTAAAATAATCATATACTTTTTACTTCATATATCCATGAAAACAGGTCGGTGCGAGTTCGCTGATAAATCAAAGTAATATTTTCCTTATAAAATTAAATAAATCCCCAAAAAATTAAGAAACTGCGAAAATTTCAAAAGGAGACTAATAAAAATATTCTCAAGCACTGATATTTGATTCTACGGAGATGTAGAGAAAGTTAAGGGAAATAATTCAAATTATAAAGACACGCCATAGTAACTTCGCAAGTAATACGGCATTTTTGCCCTGTTGCGTGTTAAAAGTTTCTAATTACACTCCCAGCTGCAACTCGCCGTACTTTAAGTTGAAATCCTGTTAGCATAATATTCCGCGCAAAGGGCGAAAGTTAAGGGTTGTGAAGTTGCCGCTAAAAGGGTGGGTGGATGGCAAAACGAATATATAGGCCTATGTCGCACTGTTCTTCCATTAGGAAGATATTCAGAACACAACCCACAGGATAATTTTAATTCCTGGAAAGCGTATGCGATTTTTGACCTCTAATTGTAATACCATTGTTCTCTGCTCTTGTTATACCTGAAAACTGATCATATAAAACGAATCACTAAATCAGAACTAATCACTGCGAAAAATAAATCCCTCTTCGCCAGTTCAACGTCATTTTTTCAATAAAAAGCTAAAACGCGTATGTCGGAATATAAAACAGCCAAATCATATCTAACCTAATTCCTGCGTGTAGACCATATGCAAACACACATTATTATAAAATACGATATTATAGCACAATTAATCGCCAAAAAGTAAAATAGTAATGAAATGGTTATTATAACAAGTCTCAAACCATTCTCAGAAATAAGAAATGAGACTAGTTTAATAGGATAACCTTATTACTAATTAATAAATACATTCGACAAATTTGCCACAAAAAAAAGTTGCATTTGTCTTATTTTTTACAATAATGACGATGCAATCAATCTATCTTGAGTGTTTCTAAAAATATTTTCAATTTTATCAGGCATCATTAGTCTTTAATTAAATGTTTTCAACCAATATTTTTACTTCAGCACCCTAAACTTGGTTATTAAAGCTATGCCACTCTTTAATGGGATTTATTTTGAGATGTGTTCAGAATTTAATTCAGAATTAAAATGTTTGTTAATCATGAATTTTATTAAAGTGATTCTAGGATATTTCTTCTTGAGAAACCCGTTTACATTTTTTGCCGTCATTAAAATTTCTTTAAAGTATAAGTTTTCAGATTTTGATAAAATTGCTACTGAAAGCAGTAACATCTGTTTCCCGCGAAAGCAAAAGTACCCTAAACAGTCTATGGCTGGGGTTTACCTATGCCAAGCAAATAGTCTTTGTGTCAGAAACAACATATCGCTTGCACGCTGGCTATTCCTCACTCAGGTACACGAGGTTTTTGGTTCTAACATTAAAGTTGCTAAATAGAAGAAATATGTTATGATATTGTAGGATGTGATTACAAAATACATTAACCATGCATTGCAGAACAAGTCGAAATCTCCAAGATCTGGGATTACGCTCAGAAAAATATAATGTATCTTACTATATATCATTTAATATATTAGTTAAATAACGCTACGTCACACGGGTGTAACAAACGTTAAAACCGTATATTTTAAGCTATTTAGGTTATTGAAATTTTGTTCCTACATCCAAGCATAAAAAATTCTGAAATTGGTAATTTTTCAATTGTTTACCTAATAGTAATACTAGTTTAAAATTCAAATATACATTTTAAAATGGTAAAGGACGACCGATTTTTCTTCTAAGGCGTAAAAATTCACCACTAATAATTTTGATTCAAAATATGACAACTGGTTCCCTGCTGAAACTATGGAATAACAAATTTACCACACTGAGTCTTAAATGCGTAACAAGTCAAATTAGAAAATTTTTATAAAAGCAGTGGTGGTCCAGCCCACAAGAAAATAACATTTAGAAAATTCTACAAAATATGTTACATGAAAACGAATTAAAGTAATTTATAAGTACACTGAAGAGTAAAAAAAACTGGCACACCAGCATAATATCGTGTAGGGGCCCCACGAGCACGCAGAAGTGCCGCAAGACGACGTGGTATGGACTCGACTAATGTCTGAAGGTACGCAGGAGGCATTAAAATCTGCGCCAATTTGAGAAATGATTTAACGTCTGTAACGTTTAATGATTCTTGTCAGTCGCCGTTTGTTCCGTTCGTTCACGATCTTTTTCCGGCATCAGCAATGTCAAAGATTTGATGTTTTACCGGATTCCCGATATTCACGGTACACTCGTGAAATGGTCGTAGGTGAAAATCCAAATTTTATCGCTACCTCGGAGATGCTTTGTCCGATATCTCGGGCGCCGACTATAACACCACGTTCAAACTCTCTTAAATCTTGATAACCCGCCATTGCAGCAGCAGTGACCGATCTAGCAAATTTGACAGACCTTGATGTCTTGTATAGGCGCTGCCGACCATATTGCGTTATTCTGATTGGTTCTATACCTCCGTTATTTGCATACGCATGCCTAACCAGTTTTTTTGGCTCTCCAGTGTAATTAAACAATAAAATTAAATATTACAATATTTTCCGATAAAGTTCCTTTTTTCTTAACTGAGTAAATATTTAATACGTCTCCCTTAAATTTATTTAAAATAGGATCCAACACAATGGAACAAACAAGTAGGCATATACAGAAAGATGACAATTCTAAAGTAAGTAAAACCTTTTAGTAATAAATTTGTAGTTATTTTACGCTTTTTGCAAATTATTAAGCAGCTCATAAAATGTTAACGGTTTCTGAATGTGGTTTTTAAAGCATTATTTGCCAACAATAATATGTATGTGTATATATATATATGAACTCAGATTAAGCACACTTAAAAAAAATCCATTTGCTTGACATATGGCAAATCATAAACAACAAAACATTAAAAATTTTTACAAAATAAAACTTTGAGTTTTGTGATATCTTGAGAGCTGATGCTGACAAAGGCTGTATGCTAGGGTGGAACGCAATAGACAAAATATTTAATTTTAAGTTTAAATAATATATTAATAATGCGCTAAAGTTGCCTTTTGGGCTCTGTATGAAGCATTCAAAATCTCGATACTAAAAAAATTTGCCGTCACCTGCTCCGCGGGGCATAAAATATTTTCATATAAAAAATCACTTAAAATTAGTCATAAACTTCTTTAAACAACATTATCGACTTTGGTTTCAAATCTAGGCATATTATTTTGATATTCCTGTCTCGTACGAATGTATTCGTCTCTTTTGTTGTATCCATACACCGCTGGTGAGGCTTCAGTGACCAGTTTGACGCATCTTTCTACCGCCTGGCTGTGGCAAGGAAATCGTGGCAAACTCAGCTCTGTTTTTGCGCTATTTATATGATTCTCGAGTTCTTTTTGGGATACCGGGAATGTTAGTGGAGGTGCAGTGATAGTGCACGACTTCCAGCATATAGGGTAAATGCACCAGTAGTTGACATCCTAAGCTCGAAATCTCAGTTTTGCACTCATATTGCCGTTCGTTGTTAAACTCTCAACTTGCAGTTTCGTTTTCCTAGTTCATCTGCTTCTTATGTTACTCAAGTAAATGTCTGAAACGTATAAATTGTTTAACGCTATTAGAAAACATACATATTCCAACACCCATGTTTTGCATTAGTAGTTGACACTGTCGAAAACCGAATGTGCCAGTAGTCGGCATGGGTGTTTGGAACGTATGAAGGGTTCAGAAAAACGTTAGAAACACTTGAATAACTCGATTTATTTTAACATGATTCATTTTATCTTCAATATTAGTGCTCATTCTTGTTAAAGGAACTGTCGTGTTAAAAATAACATGCATATTGTTGGCCCACAAAATAGTTTTAGGGTTGGTAAACAAAATCTGTACCACAAGGTAGGAAACTGAGTTTATTTAGTAAATTAATTATAAGTAATTCAAAACTATTCATAATACACAGGCTTTTTATTTAGAGGGTTCTACCTAATACATGTAAATTAGAGACTAGTTCTTTAATAAAACACAAACAAAACTATTAGGAACTCCAGTACAAAAACAAAAACTCTCAGGAAAGTATATCAAAAATTTACGCTGACTGGATGTGGAAACTGATAGCTAGTATTTAAAGACTCTCCTCCAAATATAAGTGGCCTAAAGATTCCCTCTATTACTTGATTTGCATTTATAATTCGTAATGTTAACTATTGAATAAAATATTCTAACCTGAAATAACTATATCTGAGCAGTTAAAAAATGTTTATTTTAGGCACTCAAAAGGTAGTTTATAAGCCCTGACAGAAAACATTAGGGGTATTCAGTAGTCGACATGGGTGTCGACCACTGCAAAATGTTAAGAAATGAGATCTAGTAGTCGACACCCTCTCACATCTTTAATAACTAATGAATTCGAACAACCTAAGGTGCAATTTAGGAGCAAAATAACATTATATGAAGATAAAATGAAAGCATTCACAATGGACAATGTTTTTCGGACAAATAAACACAAAGTTAATCTTACCTTCCTTGTCAGCAGACCGCTGTGAACACACCACTTTGACGACTGATCAACAGTGCAGATTCAACGGTCACTCTTATCACAATTTACCCGCCAATAACTGCATGGCAACCATTGTTTCTCATACAGGAGGCATTAAGTTTGCCGCCACAATAAGAGTATCGCTATACAATGTTCTTAAACCTTATTATTTGGTGTTAAAACCCACGGTGTCGACTACGGGTACACTGTCGACTACTGGTGCATTTACCATAATATCTTGATATTCCTTTGCATTAAAGTTGAGAGGAGGAATAACAAGCCTACGAATACCTCGTGAACAACTTTTAGATTTCACGAATCTACGTAAACCAAGCTTCCGAATGTTTTTTCTGTCGTCAGTAATAATGGCCAGTAAAATGTTTTCAGGACCCGCAAAGTAGCTGTTCCTCTGGATTACAGGATCTATCGCCATCTTCAGCTTATTACTCAGGTAACGCGAAGCTTGGGTCTTTTTAAAAACATGTTAAGCACCGTCTTTGCATGAAGAGTGGCACTTTATAGCAAACCAGGTAGGAGCATACACCTTCCCAATGCATTCGGCTGGTATCGTTAGATTACATGACGGTTTTTGACTTCACATAGATAAACGCAGAATCCAGTTTGCAATGGTCAGTCATGTGGCATGGGACATCTTACCCGGATCTCTCAGTGACAAACTTCCAGAGCACGAACCACTTACAACTGCTTCACAAATATCTAGGAGGTATTTATTGTCTGCACTTAGGTCGTTTTTATCGATGACTGGTATTTATGCGACTATCGGACGGTAGTTTACTATTTCAAGCTTTTCACATCCGGCCAGTTGCTTGCCGATAGGACCTGAATATTCCCGAGAGCCAGTAGTTGATCCATCTAGGTGTTGAAACAAATGGCGTAGGGGAAGTTCATTGGCGTGATGTTGACATACTAGCCACTGAACCGGACGTCCAAGAAACGATCCAACGATCTTCGTGATAACTCCGTTTTTGAGTCCAGTGTTAACCACAGACATTCGACAATAGAATACGAAACAGACTTTGCTGAGCCGGATGAAGGAGACACATGCCCGATATAAACCAACTCTGGTTCCTGGATCAACGAATAATGTTCCTCTTTTATTGTGTTACGATAGGATTTTCCCAACTTTTCTTTAACTATTATTGTATCGTCTTTTCGTCCATCAAAATATAAGACCTGGAGGATTACAATATTTTTCATATCTCTCTTTTGCAGATTTTAGCGGCATTTTTCTCGCTGTCTCCGTACTTTCATTCTATCTATTACCTTTGAGGTTTTTTCTTTTGTAATAATGCCAACATCTTCTAAAACAGCACTGGCAATGGACGCTGCACTTTTATAAGACACCTCAGTCTTGTCGCAAAGTAATGCAAATTTAGAGAGAAGGAGAAATAGTTTCATTTGAGAATTAGGATTTTCTTCAGGTGGAGACTTTTTTGGCTTTGATTGTGGACTTCGGAAAATTCGTCAATATTTACATCAGAAGAAAGAAAACTGGAATCAGAATCGTTGGACAGAGGTAATCTACTTTCGGCTGCAGTTTTTCTGTATTTAGCAAGTCGAGATGAACTTTTAACTTGTCTCTGAGCTTTTATTTAATTCATCTTCGATGCAGTTTTATCTACTGAGCTCACTACCATATTTCGGTTGTTTCTTTGATCCAAGAGAAACGCGCGTTTTGCCACTGGAACTGTACGTGCTTTTGCACAATTGCAACTATGGAAATCAGAGCAATTGCAAGAGGAAATATCAAACAACTTTGTTTTTGCACTATCCTGGAAATCCTTGATCTTTTTGTTAAGAAATTCACAGCCTTTTCGGCCTTTGAACGGCTTTATAAGATTTATATATCTTTCATAGCAAGACCGTAAAAGTTGCAGAATATGTGTGTGAGAGACAGTTGGAATTGATGCCTTCTGCCACAATTCTTCGATCTTTAACGCAATTTGACTGGCTATTTCTTCAATAGATGGCTCTTTCATATTTCTATGGTGCTTACTTTCATGTTTTATCCAGAGATAGAACTTCATGGCATTATCGTACGTAGGTAAAACATTCTTACGTAGTAGTTCTGGAGCACCAAATATCACACAATTCCACTTGTTTCTTTTTTGCACTTGAGATGCAGCTTCCATATTTATTTGCTTACAATAGTCAGTAAAAATAGTCAGTGAAGGTCAAAGTTCAATAATATTTCAGCAAAGTACTTGACAATGTTATGAAAATAATTAATCAGTCAATTTGCGAGACGTGAGTACAAGAGAACTTTACGCTAGCCCGTGGCGCGGGCGACTGGCAACGAAATAAATGACCCGACACTTTGACCTTCACCCCGTACCGTAATCCCAGAACTCCTTACTATTTAAGCGGGAATTTCACTGTAGATACGTTGGGTCTCAAGTTATTGTATCCTGATGAAATTAGTCCACGAAATATTTCTACTTAAAATTCTGAATCCTTAGGGCCTGGAGGGCCGCTGAAGATATTTTTTTATTGAAATAAAACTCTGTTTAAATAATAAAGACATTAAAAGGCACCTTTTCCGCACTATAAAAATTAAATAAAATATTTTCAGAAAATTCTTTTCACCCTACTATATGCGTTCCTGCCGCGAGTTTCCTGTTTCGCTCCGGAGTATGTGACGAATGTGAGCGTGACGTTTTAAGAAAAGCTAATTTTTTCGCTAACGTGTTAAGCAAAGGAGTTTAAAAAGCACCATTTGATTATACATAATACTTTCAGTAAGGTTTCGAAAATTAATTACTTATTCAGTGACGGAGAGGAGTTGAAACGCACGCTCACTAGGTGTCCAGTTCGCCAAGGGAGTAGTTGTGTAGAGGAATAACTACGGTAAATAAGCGCCAGCTTCGGCAAGGGAGAAGAATCATTTGCGAAACTTGGTTACGGTGTGGCAGGCAAAAATTAAAGTTTTTTTTCTACGCCACTGCTGAAGACGTTTCCCCTCGCAGGGGCTGGAGGACATCTGAAGCACCTTCCCCCCAAGCTCGTTTGCTTCGCAGCTTTGACTGCGCCTAATGGCCCTCTCCGCCATGTCGTCTTCCTTTCTCCCCGGCACTCGCCCACCGAGCGACGTGGATATCGTCTTCATTTAAATTCATTAGCGCCAAGTTCCCTCTCGGCAGCGCGGCACACGCCCCGCAAATTGAAAAATACTGCTGATTCATTAGATGCTAGGGGAAAACTGTTTTTCGTCTCGACATGCACGCACCGCCTGGTAGAGGGCGCACTCTGCTCTTGTCCACGCAGGGCGACACGGACATCCGCACAGCCTGCGACTAAGGTTTGTGCTTCTCTGGTTAGCAAACAAAACCAGTTTCCTAATGGAAGAGTTGACTACAAACGTCTATCGGCGACTACTTCATTCTATCGTTTTCACCAAAAAAACCATTTCGCATTGTAAATACCAATCAAACATTTTATGGTTGTCGCAAAATATTTTTTATTTCCCCGTGATTTATACTTCTGCTTTTTCACTCCGATATTCCCTCACAGCTAGACACCAATTAACGTTTCCATTTGTTACATCACTGGTTTCTTTAATATCTTTTTGTTGGCGTGAACACACCATAAATACGTAGGTGCTGTGATAGTCACGTAAATCCATGGACTGATTTGATGTCAGGCAAGACCTCTTCTGTTGGCTTACATTCTACATGCCATTACTTGGCAGCAATGATAAACATGCAAGTAAAGAGGGGCCGAATAATATTTGACTAAATTCGGGGTCGCTGTAGCAGCAGCCAGTGGGAAAGACAGCTCGACGCCACTTGAGCCGCACTTGCTGTTTCCCTAAAAAGTAGTCAGTGTCAGCTTGGACCATTGAATCTCGGGATTCGGTATTTTTATCGCAGGTTGATAATTATAGTCCATTCACCGTTACTTGCAACTTTTCTGAAGGCCTGTTGAAGTTCCTCTTCCGGAATATTCCTCCGCCTCATTTAAACAAAGCTTAACCGAGTCTAGAAAATTACACCAAAAGGACAGCTCGCCGCGTTANAGAAGGGACAGCTCGCCGCATTAATGCGCACTCTGTGTGATAACATTTTGCATGAGAACTGCTTCTTACTAAGCGTTATCAACCCTCATATTTTCTCACTGGCTTTATTCGCATTGATTATAATTATGTACAGTTAGATATTAATAAAATTTCAATTAAACTTAAAATAATGTACTTTTATGTTATTAATGTTAACAAAAGTACAAAACGTTTGTGATAGGTANCAAAAGGACAGCTCGCCGCGTTAATGCGCACTCTGTGTGATAACATTTTGCATGAGAACTGCTTCTTACTAAGCGTTATCAACCCTCATATTTTCTCACTGGCTTTATTCGCATTAATTATAATTATGTACAGTTAGATATTAATCAAATTTCAATTAAACTTAAAATAATGTACTTTTATGTTATTAATGTTAACAAAAGTACAAAACGTTTGTGATAGGTATCATAATTGTACGAAATAATCAGAAACTTTATAAAGGGAGTTATTTTTCATAGGTTCGATTCAAAAATTGTGAAGAAACCGCGAACCGGCTATAGAAAGTCACATTCCTCCGTGGCGAGTCTAACAAGACGAGAGCTTATTAAAAAAGTAAATTGAACGTGTCTGGTGCTCTAGTGAGTCATCGAAAGGAATTCACGAGATTTTCCGGATCCTAATAAATCTTTACTTAAGTGGTTGCTTGAAAAACATATTCTGATACAGAAATTACTTATTTAACGAAGTTAACGACTTAGAAATGTTTTTTTTTCTTTTCTACATTGGCGATAACCCTCGCGGGGGTATAAAACTATAGTATGAGAGCAGTAACTAACTAATTAAACACTGAAATTATTTGATTTTATAGATGCCTCTTTCTTGCCGTGCTTGGAACTGGCCAGTTTTACTTCTATTACTATATGTTCACTGACACATCCGGCCAAAGAATAGAGAAAGAGCTCCTGTTTCCGTGGAAAAGGTGACAGTAAGGGTGGAGTTGTCATTCAAAGATTCCGCTAGAAGAATATACCGAAATAAAAAAAAAAGTCAGGTGTGTAATGTAATGAGCCTTGCATCATGCCGTACATAATTTTTCAAACAAACAGAGAATAAAAGAGTGAACTGTGGTGTCAAACGCGACAGATGCAAAGATACTTGAGGGGAAAGGTGCATAAAAGAAGTATGTTTACGCTATTTTCGTCCCAGTTTTTTTCAGAGGATTTATTGAAATTTTTGGCAGGACAGGATATGAATAATAATTACGAACACATTGTTTTATTGTTATATATTCACTGTTTTTATTGTTCTATATAATAGGAGCAATGATGGAAAATATTAAATAATATATTCTTCCTTATCTTTCATCAGTGCTCCAAGAATAATGAAGGCAGTGAATATCAAACAATGTAAGAATGCGCTTAATATTATTACTTATATCTCTAGGTAGCAAAATTGTCTATAAACCCTATGAAATAATTTACAACGAAAACCAGATAAATATTTGTTTTCGTGTGTGATTTACCATAATAGTTGTAAGCACAATCTCACAAACTAGTAAGGTTACTCCTGGTATATAATCAATGATATTCCCACTTTCAAGCATGAGAGTTAGTCAAATATGCACATAATTGTCTCATAAAGATCTGAATAGGGACCAACTGAAAAAAGTTGTAGTTTTATTACTAGTAAAGAAGTCGCATATGGCGCAGTAAGCCTAATTTAATATATTAAAAAGATCATTTAAGAGTTATTTTGAAATAATGACGGTTATATTTTTGTTTAACTTTTACTTATTTGGAAACGCTGCTCATGTAATATTTTAATATAAACTGCACATCATATTAGCGTAACGAAAACTTGGGTGGAAGAGATGAGCAAATCTTTAAATATGTTATGCTTTTACAAAAAGCGGCTGCTTGTTCAACAATTCTTCAATAAATGTGTATTTTAACTCTTAGTCAGGGAAGTTTATTGCATTGATATTCTTGTAAAGTGTATCATCCATGAATTTAGTTTAAATTTTCTGAGTTTGGGACCACCATGTGGTGAAGATGTTTCATAATTGTACCATACCGCATACAATATGCATACTAATTTGAAGCTAGCAGATTTTTCTTTGCCCCGGAAGAAAAACTTCTTGGCAGTACATGGCATAAATACCATCTCCTGCGAAGAGAGATGAATTTTTCAAGCCAAGCGCTGCGATGAGGCCCACCAAAACGAGGGAAGGGCCTTATTAAAATTTTGATTACAATCTCGCGGTCGGTAGGTGAGGCCGAGGTGCAAAAAAATGAAAGCAAAATGTTCCCAATTGGTTTGGGGAACGGAGGAAAGCTCTAAAGTGGAGTCTCCGAGAAAAACCGCGGCCCTCACTCCATTTTTATGAATAAGAAAAGCTAAGTAGTTAAACTCATTTCGCTCCCATGTGGGGGGCCCATCTCAGACACGCGATTAATAACTGGCTTCTTCATCTGCAACCGCGCTTCCACAGTGCTTTTCTCCAAAATTTATTAAGGACGTGGTTACATCTCAGCACTCCACAGCACTAAGACACTTTCGCAGTCGAAAGTTCAGACTTCAGCTAAGTGACAAAAATTAAGTCATATTAATTATGTGAAAATTACTTTCTTAGTATTTTAACGTACATATTCCAACACCGTGCGTATAATTTAAAGTTAGTAGTTTTTCTGTACATATTTATAAATTATTATTCAAAATAAGCAAATAAATTGCACATCAATTTAAAGGAAATCTTTAAAAAAGTAATCTAAAATTGTACATCAATAATTTTTGCATGTAGACTAACAGACATAATGCGTTACTCTGAAAGCTAACTGAATACATTTTAGTTGTAAATTTTGCTGCAAAATTGGTGATTGAAGTTTTAGCACAACATCGTATAACATGTATTCTAGTAGTCTCTTTGAAGTTGGAAATTATTGCCTACTCTTAGCATTAACATTTATATAACCTTTTCTATTTAATGCGTATTTAATTTTATGCACTCTCCTTAGCAGGAAATTAATTGATATCAATGATGAGAAACGTCTTCCAACTTAAAGTCTTTAAAGTAAAACAAATTTTAAAAAATGGATAAATTTTTGAGGGAACGTAAATTAAGTGAGTGAAGATATTTGTGTGGCTCTTAATATCAACGTCTTGAAAGCCGATGATAGTGAAGCGAACTGAATATGGAGCAGCGCAAATGCAAGGGCGGAAGGAACGGTAGATCCCCGAGAAAACCCGCCCACCAGTGGTATCGTCCGGCACGATTCCCACATGCGAAAACCCGGGTGCGACCCCGAATGAGCGCTGTGGGGATTTTCTTGCACTTGTTCCCATTGTGAAAATGGAAATAATCCTCTTTATTTGCCGACTCCTTCTAATTTCTCGCTTCAATGTAATCGTGGCATAAATGGTATATTTTTAATTGTTCCTTTACTTGAACAAAGCCACAAAAACCTTCCTTTAGTGTGTGTGTGTGTGTCGGGAGCTGGTTTCATTATCTCGAGCTGAGAAATTATCAGGCACTATATTTGCGATTCTGGTGGTTCAGTGAAAGTGGTTGAAAAAATTGGGAGCGGAGATGGGAGCTGTAATCCTATTAACTTCTTTCCTTGTTTGTGCCGCGTTACTTACTCTGTAACGTTGTACAAGTGCGAAGAAGATAGATGATTATTTTTGGTAAATCAGGTAAAACCGTATTATTTCTAAAGTTTTAAAAATAGAGCCAAACATTATAGCCATAAAGTAATAAGAGAATCTCAACTCATCCACGCAACACACAAAAACGGACGAAGTGCAGACACACACAAAACGATTAAAATAAGGGTATGTTTTAAAGTCATTTACAGAAACACAATCACCAACCATTCATACAACTCTCAACGTTATTTAGCTGAGTTATTTCTTATACTTATGTACATACTTTAGCTCTGAATAGGCGTACAGTTTTCTCGTCGCGCTGTGTGTACCTAACAGGAGATCATATCATTTAACTGAGGGAAAGTATTCATCAAGGTACAGTACAGTCTCCTATCGTACTTTCTCTCCAGTCCAGGTAGTATGTTTTAAAATACAGCTGTCTGAAATAACCGTTTTTAACGATGTTGTTTTAAGGCTCCAAAACAATATTTTTAGCATGAGAGATATCTTGAAAGTATCATTCCATCCTTGTGTGGGATATGTATTATTTTCGTATGTGAACGGTTGAAGACATGTTTAGTAGTTTCGTGAATAAGCCGGCACTTGAAGCTCGCTGCATGGCAGTTCAAGTGCACTGCAGTGGGCAAGCTCGTGCCACGTGTGGTGAGTGGGCTACAACGGGTCTCTACTGAGTGGCGAGGCGGTTATCGCCGGCTGTCGCAACACGGTCTACCTCCCTCTCTGACGTCGCGACAACCGATGATCAGCTACATACGAACATTCTTCATCGCTATCAAAATATAACGGTAAACAGAGGGGTGTGGGGCTCAAGGAGTGTTGGCAGGTGCTGTCACGCCGGCATGTAGTGGCGCTTTCTTTCCGGTCGGGTTCCGGCTAGAGTGCTGCTCGGCGGGCGCTGTGCCTTCGCGGGAGACTTTGGAGGTAGCACTCCCCTAACAGCAAGTTTTCATCTTTTAATATACCATTTTATATCATTACTGATATTTCTTTAATTTTATAACTTTACAGTGTTTAAAATGTATGGTTTTATTACTTTATAATTTACATTTTAGAATTTTAATAGCATACACCTAGTCCAACTTCCGCTTGCTCACGGAGCGTGGGACCTCAAATAATCCCAAGGCCAGCAGTATTACCCAAATATTGTTAACCTTGCTTTCTAAATATTCCCGTATTCCCAACAGAAGTTGCCTTGGCCGTGGGATCAAGTAAAATAAAAACCAGATAAATCAATAGAATCAGTAACCCCGGATGGCGTATGCCTAAGCAAGGTCGCAAGAATGTAGTATTTTTTTACCTCATAGTTTTATGATAGGTTGCCACATGTCGCGAACATAGCGGCTCGAGGGTAACAAGGGATTGGTTTTCTCTCTCGTACCCGCTTCTTCGCATGTGCTTTTCCTACATTCTCTGGTTTACTGGACTTTGATTTGGTGAAATATTTTTTTCTTTGTGAATTTCTTCTGGATATTCCCGGATGTAGGATTGCAAGGATTAGAAGTGTTGGCTCGACAGGAGAGAGGAGTGAGGGAGAGAGTGACAATATCTGCACTTTGCTTTGGTGGCTAGGCACAATCTGCCTTCCCGTGTATGCCCTTCAGTGACAATGGTACTACGTAGGATAATATTAGCAAACTACATTTATTTGCTTATTTAATGATTTTTAGAAGTTGCAAAATGGACTGTTTATTTATTCCCTGATGGCCTTTACGGCGAAATAGTTTGAGTTACTTTTTTATATTTATGTTTTACGAAACTGAGCTTTAAGTTTCTGATGCCTAAATTGGTTGGCATTACTTATTTTTTTTACATGTGACTTGTAACTTATTATTAGGCAATAAAAAACGATTGTAGGTCAAGTAAAATGAAAATGGCAGGGCGTTTGGTACTGGTATATAGGCTTACAGATTCAGGCAAAAAAATAAAAAGCTCTTCTAATAATAGATTCTTAGAGAGTCCTTCATATGCTGTTGTTTAATAATACACTGAAATGTGAAACACCCACAAGAAANTATCTGCACTTTGCTTTGGTGGCTAGGCACAATCTGCCTTCCCGTGTATGCCCTTCAGTGACAATGGTACTACGTCGGATAATATTATCAAACTACATTTATTTGCTTATTTAATGATTTTTAGAAGTTGCAAAATGGACTGTTTATTTATTCCCTGATGGCCTTTACTGCGAAATAGTTTGAGTTACTTTTTTATAGTTATGTTTTACGAAACTGAGCTTTAAGTTTCTGATGCCTAAATTGGTTGGCATTACTTATTTTTTTTACATGTGACTTGTAACTTATTATTAGGCAATAAAAAACGATTGTAGGTCAAGTAAAATGAAAATATCAGGGCGTTTGGTACTGGTATATAGGCTTACAGATTCAGGCAAAAAAATAAAAAGCTCTTTTAATAATAGATTCTTAGAGAGTCCTTCATATGCTGTTGTTTAATAATACACTGAAATGTGAAACACCCACAAGAAATGGNTAATAATAGATTCTTAGAGAGTCCTTCATATGCTGTTGTTTAATAATACACTGAAATGTGAAACACCCACAAGAAATGGTCTTAATTTGGTAAACGTTATTATCATTGCTAGGTGTGTAAATAATGAGACTTTTAGTAATAAGTAATAGAAATGACACCATAGTGCATAAGTGGTCCACCACGATCATTGCGATAGTGCATCAGTTAGCGTGTTAACAAAGATAAAGGAAGGTAGAGAAATCAGAGTACGTCTCGTTGATGTATTAGACAGCATCACCAGCATCTGACGAAGTTTGATTGGGGCCGCAATGTGGGTCTATATTAGGCCAGGTGGATGTACCGTACTATTGCCAGGCACGTGGAGCATTCTGATGTCACAGTGACCAGAAGTTTGAACTAGTGGTTATGTGAGAACACTCACAAACGCCGTGAAGCTGTCAGTTTACTGAGACAGACAACATCAAGGGAGGATTGCCATGATGTGCGCTAAGCATTACGCAACCCCATAACATCGGTCCCTGCCATCCCGAAATGTTGCTATGGGCACTGTGCAACATCCCTTGTACCAGTACCATGTCTTTGCAACTGGCATTATCTAGACAACTGGTTCATCCTCCTATGCGTTAATTTTAAAGATAGGCGTTTTAAACAAGTATGTATTTTTTGTAAATCACATATTTTAAAAATTCCTTGGAAACATGATATGGTAATATCTCCGCTGTAGGGAATCACTAATAAACATATAGTATCAGGCGTTGCAGTGAAAAAAAATTNCATGATATGGTAATATCTCCGCTGTAGGGAATCACTAATAAACATATAGTATCAGGCGTTGCAGTGAAAAAAAATGGTTCAGTACTGTACTATTATCGATATAACGGCCTCTCGTGTATGAAGACCAGGAAAGACGTGTTTTACATTATGAAACGGTTAAAAAAGCTATCAAGGTGGTATTTTAACCGTCAGTAGTCTAAAGTTGTATTCCTGACTCGTTTGAATTATAAACGGACGGACTGCAAATTCATTTAATATTGTTTATATATAAAACGTAACTCACCACAAAAGCATTCGGGCCACTGAAATGAGATATAACTGGAATTGAAATTTTTTAAATATTGTTTTAGTTTCGAAATTAAAGAAAATGTATCAAACAATACATCATATTACTTAAAATCCGTAGTTAATCCGTAGAATTTTCTTTCCTATAAGCGGCATCAGTGCTTTTTTTTTGTATTACTTATGAGGCAAACAAAGAAAAATGTGTATTTGCCAGCCTTGAAAATTTTGGATGACCTAGAAATCCAATATGGGGAACCCCATAATTACTTGAAAATTCATTATTTTGAAGCTGCATCATAATCTCAATTTGAGTATCATATACTACGTCGTAAGGGTCGAAGATTTTAAAAATTACATTAAAATTTCGTCCGAGGCCTACATGACGAGTTATTTTATATTGTGGACTATTTATAAAGTAATGCAAGAAGTGAAACTGTACATAACGGTAGATTGTTCGACTTGGTGTTGATCATTTTTTAGTCTCCGCAAACCAATTAAATATTTTATAAATTGCAAGATTTGCACTCAACTTCAAAAGGAATCAGATCTAATTGACTTGATATTTTTCTTCTGAGGATGTAAGTTTTTTCTAGATTTAATTAAGTAACAAGATACTTCACATTTGAGATGTCAGATATAGTAAGCTTTATGGTTTTATTCATTATTTACCAATATTAAAATTCTTTTTCACTACTTGTGTTGCCTTCACTGGTTATCTGGAACGGATTTAAACACTGTTTTCCCAACCAGAGCGTGCTGGAATACACAAAGCTTCAGCGAGCTTGCATGAGCACGAACCACCACATAACTTCTTCAGACATCTGCATGGTGTTATCTTCAGGAACTCCTTCGATGAAGGGTCTCGTGCCATAAATATTGACTTGAAAGTCACATTTTCTAGCTTTCATCCACAGTCAGTGACAAGTGGCAGGGATGGGTTCTGATCCACAGCAGTAGCCAATACCAAGGACTGATAGTTAGCTCGTTGGACATGAAGCTTCAAAGTATCACTTGGTGGTAGCTTGTTTATTGGTTTTCCTTTCTGGAAGAGCTGCACCCGCAGTTTATCGACACTGGTTACCCAAGAAGAGAGTTCATTTCTTCCGGACACAACTTGAAAGCAATGCAATGTATATTTACCTACCTGGTTGGATTACTTCGCTTCATCCATATGTTTGATGATAGATCGTGCATTATCAGGAGCACTAGAACATCCATATCATCAGACTGAATAACTAATGCTGAGTACCTTTTTGTAGAGCATGTGAGTTGTGCAGTATCAATCGTGTGTCAGCCTCATCTTGTTGAGAGTAGAGCATGTATATGTCTTCATTACTAGAATGAATAGCATCACATTCTGGAAGTCCACCAATAAAAAAACCCAATGCCAGGACAAGCCTGAGCATGAATAATAAGTTGTTCAGCATGAAATACGACGAGATTAAATTTTTTTTCAAAGTTGTTTATGAATCGCCTCCATTTTGGAGGTAAATGTGTATTTATATCTCATAGAATCCG
>NQII01010668.1:4428-34206 GCA_002778355.1 Clitarchus hookeri
ATTTAATGGTAAAGGTTCGTACTCTGCATACTGAAACTCCGTCTGTGCGTCTGTGAACTGTGTTGCAGAATGTTAAATAAATAAATATATATCAAACTAATATGGAACTTTTTTCTTAAGTAACTAGTGTTCAATTAATGGAGTCTCGTGTTTCTACCCTGAGCAAGCCGTGGCAACGTAAACAGTCGACAGTAACAAGTGCCAAACGTTAATAACATGGCGCCCAACGGCGAGGCTGCATTATTTTAAATGTGTTAACGAACGCACTGCCCGAAATATTACATAATATGAGGCACAAACATGTTTTTAATGGTCCCGCTATATGACGGAGCGTTATTATACCCATGCTAAGTAGAGTGCAAAACAACAGAATTTGTTCTTTGCAATGCCTATAATGGCATATTAATCTGTCGGGGTGTAGGGATGAGCCGAGTTGAAAATCTCAATTGCACTGGTAAATGGTATAGGCTAAAAATTAGAATGATCATCATGAACACTTATCTTATTTTGCTGTTAATGATATAAAATGAAGTAATCATAATCAATAAGTTACTTTAAAAAAAAATATGGAACTCAAAAATTTATACATGTTTATTATCAACATCTTGTCAACCTAATAAATAAAATTGTACACTTATAAAAAATGGTGAAAGGTGTTCAGTGTGACAAGTTGGGTCAGCCGGAAACCTTTACTAGTGCAGGAATGTCCACATAAATTTCTGTTGTTACCAGTCTTAGAAGGTGCAGCAGAAAAGAATCTGAGAGAACTCTTGTAGTTGTTCTTGGCGAACTTCATGTCGGAGAAAACACTTTCACATGTGTACATTTTCTCTTGTTTTTGGCTTGCAGGCTGCACAAGTACTTCTGCGGGCTGTATATTAGACAGCCCAGGTCTATACCATATCAGTAATAAAATACACTCATTGCCATAAAAATGTATGCACCAAGAAGGAACTGTTGTGATTCAGACAAAAATTTTATTAGTTTAATGGTACAGATGATAAAAGTGTTAAAATATCATTGCAACAGGAGAATGTTCTGCTCACCTGTTGCACAGAAGAGGGCATCTCTATTTACCCATTTAACTGTCTCATGGTTAGGTACTTTCGTGGAATCAAACACTGTATGTTTTCCTCTGGTAGATTTTCTCACAGTTGTAGCAAATTTTGCTACAAATAACTTGACATTTACACATGGAGGAAGCTTGCTTCCCATCTGGTCGTCCAAATGTTCAGTGAGCAACAAATCAGGTGAACGGGCATGCCATAGAAAGTGTTGCAACCTGAAGTAGAGACTCCCTGGGAAACTGAGGCTCTGTGCGGGCAAGCGTTGTCTCGCTGGAAGCTGACTCCAGGTCGCTCAGCCCCGAGAGGTAGCACATGGGGCTGAAGGATGTCTGTTGGTCATCTTTTCCCAAAGAAAAATGTGATTTCTTGCTGTCTACAATGTGTTGGCAGTCCGTAGTATTTTGCTAAGCTCTCAGCTTTTATAGGCTGTTTATGGTTAATTGATCACTTTTGACAGTCCTGATTAGGGTCTGCATTTCTTCTAATTTCGTATTCTTCTGCTATATGTAACATTATCATTCCCATGGACAGTCTCACTTTATTTGTGAGTCGTTCAAGTAAAACTGTGGAGTTTTTTAGGAAACTAAATATATTAAAAATATGCCAGTTCATCCTCTTGTGTGCGTAAAACAAGAAACACTCACTGATTTCAGTAGCTGTGAATGTAAATATTGCCTCCTCAATACGTTAATGCTTACAACTATTTTTGATAAATTTGCTGCTGCCAACCATTAGTCTGCATGGACAGTGATTTTTTTTTATCAGAGGTTGAGTTCGAAATTGCTTACTTTACTGTGAACAGCCTTTACCACTGCAAACAAAGACAATATTTATGTGCTTGCAACATAACACGTGAAGGTGGTTGTATCGATAGATTTTTTGCGTTTGCTAGGCATTTGAAAATTATTGTGGTAGATATACTGTGTTCGATAGGATATAGAAGCTGCCACTCATGGCAGGATGGTGGACAAACTGCTCGACCTGTTCACGGAGAAGGAAACTGCTGTGTGTTGATGCTTGTGTGACAGTCGTACTGTCTTCCTTCCTGGAGGTCTGTTGCCCAGAACTGGTCCAGTCTGAGCGGGTACCTTTGTGTCCATTGCTCCCGACACACATGCGGTCACCTGCCCGTTGCTTCAACTGTGTTACAGCACATCTGAAAAACACATTATGACAAAACTATTGAATGTGTCCCCAATGTGTTCACCTACCAAAAGGAAACATATCTACCCCCAGACAAGGATGCATTGCTACTTTAGAGATATCACACATGGCTGTAAATGTTATTTTGGTGTCCTCCAACACGGTTAAAATCACCATTTTTAGATTGCTAGCCCAAAACGTACTACACGAACACGAGTGAAACTGTGACAGGAGTCTGTATTGAACCTTGCTACAGACATACCGTAGATAAAATGTCGCCACTTAAATTCCCATATGTGCATGCAACATGACGAGAACATAGAGTCTTGCACGTAGTGGCAATGGCACACACTTGCTCTGCATGGCGGTGCAACCCTTACCATTCCCGTACTGGCGACTGCCTCAAGTCTTCACAACCCAAATGATGGGCGCTTGGATGCCACCTTCTTTCTGCCCCTCACAGTCCCATTATTCATTATCTCTTGAACTTAATTAGTTTTTCCTACAGTTGCCATGTGCATCTTAGCATGTCTGTTGCTCATAAATCATGCCTGGTAAGTGTTTAAGTCATGTCACTTGTGCTGTTCTGAGGGCTCTTTGTATATATGCCACACAAGTAATGGCGGCAGTGTCGTATGTCATACGGGCATGCTCCATCATTGTAAGTGTTATTTTTTTTGCTTGTTGTGTATTGCTGTGCCTATTTACCAACTTTCAAAGTTACCAAATCAATTTTACAGTGTGTAAAAATTTAAATGTCGGTGTGTGTATTTTGGCAGTATGTTAACAAAAGTAGAAGTATTGGATGTATAATATGAAACTCCCAAGTTACCAAATAATTTTTTCAAGGAGCGTATCATTTTTCTCATTAATGTGTGTGCTATGCTTAATGTGCCCACCAATTGTTTTATGTGCACGAGCAACTGTCGTAGTTTTCTACATTTTCCTCCTTGTTTGCAGATGACAATGGATGAGAAGTATGTGGAAAGCATATGGGCACTACTGAAAACGGCCATTCAGGAGATCCAGAAGAAGAACAACTCGGGACTCAGTTTTGAAGAACTTTACAGGAATGCGTACACAATGGTGCTGCACAAGCACGGGGAGCGACTGTACAGCGGCCTCAAGGAGGTCGTTATGAACCACTTGGAACACAAGGTGCGTCAACTTCTAGTTGTGTAACGGAAGATCTTGGGAGGGAGTATTGTCACACAACTTGTCCTCTGCATTTTCAAAATATGACATTACAGTACAGTCCTCCATTTTCAAAATATACACTGAGGAGCCCAAAAAACTGGTATAGGCATGCGTATGCAAATAACAGAGGCATGGAACCAATCAGAGTAACGTAATGCGGTCGGCAGCTAGATCGGTTACTGCTGCTACAATGGCAGGTTATCAAGATTTAAGTTAGTTTGAATGTGGTGTTATAGTCGGCGCACAGGAGATGGGACATAGCATCTCAGAGGTAGCGATGACATTTGGATGTTCGCGTGCGACCATTTCACGAGCGTACCGTAAATATCGGGAATCCGGTAGAACATCAAATCTTCGACATCGCTGCGGCCGGAAAAAGATCGTGAACGAACGGGACAAACGACGACTGACGAGAATCATTAAACGTGACAGACGTGCAACCCTTTCTCAAATTGGCGCAGCTTTCAATGCCTCCTGCATACCTTCAGACATTAGTCGAGTCCATGCCACGTCGTCTTGCGGCACTTTTGCGTGCTCGCGGGGGCCCTACACGATATTAGGCAGGTGTACCAGTTTTTTTGGCTCTTCAGTGTATTACATCATTCAGAAAGTTCCGTAATAGTTAATCCTGATTGAGGGCCTGTTCAATAAACTTTTGCCATATTTTAATGATAAGCTGAGACAAAGCAGTGACACTGTGAAATCTTTTTATACATTATACTAGCTGACCCGGCAAACGTTGTTTTGCCATAAAAAGTATTTCTAGTGATTATAGTATCTATAAAAAATTAAGGGTTGGTGGAAGAAGGGTGAAAATTTAGGAGGGTATGTATTTTTTGATGCCACATCATAAAAAAATAAAAAATAAAAATTTTGTTCAAACAATAAAAAAAAATTGTTTGGGGGTGGCCACCCTTATTACTTAGGGGTGTAAAAAATAGATATAAATCTATTCTCAGACCTACCGAGTATACATAAAAAATTTCATAAAAATCGGTCCAGCCGTTTCGGAGGAGTTCAGTGACTAACACTGTNTATAAAAGTCGGTCCAGCCGTTTTGGAGGAGTTCAGTGACTAACACTGTGACGGGGGAATTTTATATATTAGATTAGGAAGTAGATAGGTGCTGCTAAAAAAATATTGTTTATGTTCCTATTACCTCAGCTCTATAGAATACAACTTCGTAAGGAAATTATGTTTTGCTAAAAGAACAACGTTAATATGAATTTGTGGTAAAATCTGTAAACCTCAGAAGGTCAAAGACTTTGACATGCACTCTTGGTAGCAGGATTATATGCAAATCAGATATGTGATGTTGGAATATTATTTAATCTCTCTGGTAGAAGGTGGTGGGTTAGGCTGCAGTTGCCACTTAGGTTTTTTTTAGCTTTATGCGTAAGGAAACTGCACAGGAAAACTCTGAACTTACTGTTTTCACTAATTAATTTATTTTTAAATTAATCTAATAGAGTAAAAGTAAAAAAGGACAATCGTATTTAAATGATTTGTACTTAGGATCTTCCCTGAGAAAAACTGGTTATGGAATATTATTTATTGAAATGCATATACATATTTTGTTTATTGAGAAATGCATGTCTGTTCAAACAACTGATTTTACAGACATTATTTTCATAGGAAGGCACTATAAATCACGTGTTAAGTTCCAAAATACCAAGAATACTCTAAGTTTCATTAACCAAGCACTGCTGTGTATTTTTATTTGTAGTTTTCAGTTTGGTACAATTTTCCACAAGTTTCACATTACCTGATTTTATCACAATACCTGATTTTATTAAAAGCAGTGTCTCTACTATAACACCTAACAATCTGTCTTACAGTTAGACAGCATATATGCTTTGTCTGATTCATCAGTTGCACTCTCGTGGATATGTTTGGAAGATATTTGTCATAAACTGGGCGACTCAAATACAAGAATGCACCTCGTTGTACTGGTGGCATGTGGTAAGTGAAGATAATCCTGCTGACTGTGTCCCGAGGTCTTATACCTAGACAGCTAGCAGACCATCCACTTTGGCGGCCCGGGCCGTCATGGTTGCACTAGCCAAAGAGGGAATGGCTGCAGGGCAATGATGTCATTCACAGACCCACTGTTAATGATGAACGCAAAACCCTTGCCCTGTCAGCAGTCTTAGAAAAGTCATGCCTTTTGGAATTACTTGAACATTTCTCCAAGTTAAAAAGGGTTCAACGAATT
The DNA here is from genome assembly GCA_002778355.1 of Clitarchus hookeri. Lineage (NCBI taxonomy): Eukaryota > Metazoa > Arthropoda > Insecta > Phasmatodea > Phasmatidae > Clitarchus > Clitarchus hookeri. The sequence goes on from NQII01010668.1 coordinate 10,051, forward strand.
GTTGCGATGTGTGTTCGAGTTACGAAAAATCTTCATCCGAAGCTAAACTCAGTTTACGGCCGTCTTGTCTGACGAAATGTAGCATGCATTAATGCCCCTTATCAAGGCTACCACAGAACCAGGCATTTGCAGATGAAATGCAAAGATTGGCTGACCATTAACTCTGCTCACCTGCCATAAGAAAATTATCTCCCTTTGTTGATGCAGAGGGAATCTTCCGTGTAGGTGGCAGACATCATCTAGACCTAGCGTATTAAGAGAAACATCAGATTCTCCTCCCAAGTGCAGTCGCCTTGCAGAACTTCTATTTCATCAGCTCCGTGAAGATTTCCTTCATCCTTGGCCCAGTACAATTCAGTCATTGCTGCAACGTGAATTTTAGTTTCAGGGTGCACTAAATGTGATTCGAGGTCGTCTTCGTAAGTGTATCTGTTGCTTTCGTGCTCGCCCGAGAAGTCACAATCCTGCAATGGCAAGCCTTCCAGCCAGTAGTGTGTCAAGCTAAGCCGTTCCTCACCTCTGGTGTTGATTATGCTTTGTCAATCCCAATTACTATGGTGCGAACAAGAAAACCTTGCATACTGCAGGTCTTTCTGTATGCTTTGCCCCAAAGGCAGTGCATTTAGAGCTCGCTTTGAATTTGTCGTCTTAAACCTTTCTTGCTGCATTCAGACATTTCTTTGCAATCGTAGTGGGCAGTGTACTCACTTGCATAGTGACTGTAGTACAAACGTTGTAGGGACTAATTGTCACTTATGAAAGCCGCAAGAGTTCTTGGCTGGCAGCAAGTGTCTTGCTGACAAACTATCTGAAGATAAAATTGGCATTTTAATCCACCATCAGCCCCACACTTTGGAGGACTCTGAGAGGCAGGCATCAAATCTGCTAAGTGTTTGTTGAACAAAGTGGTGGCCAGTACTGTACCTCATACTGCCGTATGAGGAAATGTACACTGACAGATGTGATTTTCTAATTTGTGTAGCGGGAAAATCAGTGGTTTTATTACAAATATATAAACTCGTTTATATATTCAGGCACCTTTAGAATAAAATAACACAGAGGGATTTGTATAGCCTTTTTTTTGACAACTTAAAAGAAGTTTAAACAGAGAGCCACATTTAACTTTTAGCAGTAAACAACCTCCACCGCCCTGGAAAATAAAGCTAGGTATTCAGCTGTACATGCTTTTAATTTGACCCAGTTTGACACCTCAACATTTAAGACGTTCCTCCTCCTTGATGATGATGAGGAGGAGGAGGGAGGGGATTTTACAAGCTTTTTAGACAGTCTTTTTTTTGTGTAAATATTCAAAGGGGAAGTACTAACATATTGTATACAGAAAACACTATTTCTAGAGTGCGGACGTCTGTGCTATACACTTGGGCCTTTCCACTTGAATCTGGAACAGCTTAAAGGTGTAGGGCTGGAAGGCAATTCCTGCAATGTACAGTCCTTTCCGACATTTCAAATAGTCAGTTTTGTATTTGTAAAAGATTTACTTAGGAGTCTCGTACTCTTGAGTTAAACTATTTATTTAACCACTACAATTGTTTGTAATAAATTAGGTCTTGGTTTTGCTGTCCTTTAATTTGCTGTAAAAAATGTATTTTTTTTTAAATTATGACTTTAAGACAATGTAGTTCAACAGTGAGGAACTGGTTGTACAGTATGTTGTGTCCACGATACAGCTGGCAGATGACCTTCACCTTCTTTCTGACCTTGCAGGCAGCCAGACATGGCGACGGGTTGAGCAGCTCGGCGGGATGTTTGCAGTGCATCTTTTAAGAGGCAGCACATGATTATTTTTTATAAAATGTCTGTAACTGAATTTAAACTGATGTGTATGCTGTTTTTATTGCCACATTTAATGTATATTTAGCCCACAATATACACACGTATTTTAATAAATGATAGCAGCTGTCGTTTTTAAAACCTCAACTTATAATTATCTCCTCAGTAATGTAAACAAATCATAACACGGACAACCTTTCCCCTCAATTATTCTGACTTATCGAGGGTTTGCTATTGACTTATCAGACATTCTATCTAACGTAATGATGATGCAAATGCTATGTAGTGGTAAAATTTGTTACTATAGCTAATGGCCATGTTACAGTCTATAAATTCAAATGTAGCCTTTTATGAACTTAACCTGGGGATACTAAATTTTTCAGATGTGGCCATATTGCTCTCTGTATGCGATTTGTAGTTTGTGGTGGTGCTGCTGCAAGGATATGAGGACGGGTTGACGTGCTTGCAGGTACGGGAAGATGTGCTGAACGCCCTTCACAACAACTTCCTGCAGACGCTGAACCAGGCGTGGAACGACCATCAGACCTCGATGGTGATGATCCGAGACATACTCATGTACATGGACCGTGTCTATGTGCAGCAGAATGACGTCGACAACGTCTACAACCTCGGCCTCATCATCTTCAGGGATCAGGTTCGTTCCATAGAGGTGAAAATGGGGTAGTGCACGCACCCGAGGTGCTGCGCAGTTGCCACTCTACGTCTTTCAACATCGGACTGCTTTTTCTGCCAATATCGCTATCAGATATAACGTGGTTAGGATTTGGGTATAGAACACTGTTTATGTTAACAAGTGCTTTGTTGTTTGTTTGCTTCCTCTAACCTGTTTTTAATGCCATCAGTAGGGTTGTGCAAATGGGACTTTTTTTCTCACAAAACAAAAACAAAAGATATGTTATGAACTTTCCTGAAACTGAAACGAAAATTAAAAATGTCATTAGGGCTCAGCCTTAATGAAAGTTTAATGAATTTCATAACATTTTAGTAGGTTTGTCATTACAACAAATTCGTTGCAAAATTTAACCATAAAAATGTAGGATATGGAGTATTTACCACATGGGTTCTTGCCTACATTTAAATTTTCGTTTTATGTAATAATTTTAGTTATAAAATAATGAAAACAAGCAAGATGATTAAAGGCAAAAATTTTCTTCGCTGGTGCACTAAATGAACGTTCATTAAACACCAGAAAATTCATCGAAATCAAGAATTTTCGTTTTGTTACAACTTTTGGTAACCAAATTTCTTACCAAAATGAAAATGAAAGTTGTCATTTTTCATTTTCGTTTCGGTATACCGAATATTTGCACAACCCTAGCCATTAGATTAAATTAAAATTCGTGTTGGTTATATAACTTCTACAGTTTTATTGGTGTGGGGTAGGTCAATGTTGGGTACAAGTGCAGAAGATGACAATCAATCTGCCTAGTCTTTAGTCAATGGTTTGTTCACCAGATATTGTGCGATGCTTGAGCGAGGAGCACGTGTGTGGTTGATAGCTTGTGTCGTGAAGTATTGTTAACTTTTGTTAGTCAATTTGTCAGGTATAGACTTGACTGATAAAATTATGATATGGAAAAATTGATTGTTGTAGGATCAAATGGGGGGTAAACGCTGATGGGAAAGTTATATTACTGCTAGTACACTTCTGACAAATGTTTGTGTTACTGCTTGTAAAATAATGCATTTTGTTTGGGCTTCTAGGACTAACAAATAGGGAACTGCATAAACGTAGAACAACACACAAAAACAAGGTTCACCTCAGCTCTGTCTTGAGCGAAACTTACGAAACCATAGCGAATTCCCGTGAGGCCTTCTTCAGTGGTGCCATCAACAGCAAGTCGAAAGGCGGGAGATTTTAGATACACAGTCACACTATCTACACCCCATTCTCACTATTTACAGCATGCACAGCAGTCCCAACACATTTATATTCCTTTTGTAGTTTTTCCCTTGAATTGCATCGTATTTATTCTCATTTCATGTTCACACAAATCTAGATTCCCCTTTTGTGTTAGGGCCAAGGTTGGCCTGCTCGCCGCCNTACTTAGGAGTCTCGTACTCTTGAGTTAAACTATTTATTTAACCACTACAATTGTTTGTAATAAATTAGGTCTTGGTTTTGCTGTCCTTTAATTTGCTGTAAAAAATGTATTTTTTTTTTTAATTTATGACTTTAAGTTCAACAGTGAGGAACTGGTTGTACAGTGTGCTGCATTCACGACACAGCTGGCAGATGACCTTCACCTTCTTTCTGACCTTGCAGGCAGCCAGACATGGCGACGGGTTGAGCAGCTCGGCGGGATGTTTGCAGTGCATATTTAAAGAGGCAGCACATGATTATTTTTTTTATAAAATGTCTGTAACTGAATTTAAACTGAAGTGTATGCTGTTTTTATTGCCACATTTAATGTATATTTAGCCCACAATATACACACACGTATTTTAATAAATGATAGCAGCTGTCTTTTTTAAAACCTCAACATATAATTATTTCCTCAGTAATGTAAACAAATCATAACACGGACAACCTTTCCCCTCAATTATTCTGACTTATCGAGGGTTCGCTATTGACTTATCAGACATTCTATCTAATGTAATGATGATGCAAATGCTATGTAGTGGTAAAATTTGTCACTATAGCTAATGGCCATGTTACAGTCTATAAATTCAAATGTAGCCTTTTATGAACTTAACCTGGGGATACTAAATTTTTCAGATGTGGCCATATTGCTCTCTGTATGCGATTTGTAGTTTGTGGTGGTGCTGCTGCAAGGATATGAGGATGGGTTGACGTGCTTGCAGGTACGGGAAGATGTGCTGAACGCCCTTCACAACAACTTCCTGCAGACGCTGAACCAGGCGTGGAACGACCATCAGACCTCGATGGTGATGATCCGAGACATACTCATGTACATGGACCGTGTCTATGTGCAGCAGAATGACGTCGACAACGTCTACAACCTCGGCCTCATCATCTTCAGGGATCAGGTTCGTTCCATAGAGGTGAAAATGGGGTAGTGCACGCACCCGAGGTGCTGCGCAGTTGCCACTCTACGTCTTTCAACATCGGACTGCTTTTTCTGCCAATATCGCTATCAGATATAACGTGGTTAGGATTTGGGTATAGAACACTGTTTATGTTAACAAGTGCTTTGTTGTTTGTTTGCTTCCTCTAACCTGTTTTTAATGCCATCAGTAGGGTTGTGCAAATGGGACTTTTTTTTTTCTCACAAAACAAAAACAAAAGATATGTTATGAACTTTCCTGAAACTGAAACGAAAATTAAAAATGTCATTAGGGCTCAGCCTTAATGAAAGTTTAATGAATTTCATAACATTTTAGTAGGTTTGTCATTACAACAAATTCGTTGCAAAATTTAACCATAAAAATGTAGGATATGGAGTATTTAGCACATGGGTTCTTGCCTACATTTAAATTTTAGTTTTATGTAATAATTTTAGTTATAAAATAATGAAAATAAGCAAGATGATTAAAGGCAAAAATTTTCTTCGCTGGTGCACTAAATGAACGTTCATTAAACAACAGAAAATTCATCGAAATCAAGAATTTTCGTTTTGTTACAACTTTTGGTAACCAAATTTCTTACCAAAACGAAAATGAAAGTTGTCATTTTTCATTTTCGTTTCGGTATACCGAATATTTGCACAACCCTAGCCATTAGATTAAATTAAAATTCGTGTTGGTTATATAACTTCTACAGTTTTATTGGTGTGGGGTAGGTCACTGTTGGGTACAAGTGCAGAAGATGACAATCAATCTGCCTAGTCTTTAGTCAATGGTTTGTTCACCAGATATTGTGCGATGCTTGAGCGAGGAGCACGTGTGTGGTTGATAGCTTGTGTCGTGAAGTATTGTTAACTTTTGTTAGTCAATTTGTCAGGTATAGACTTGACTGATAAAATTATGATATGGAAAAATTGATTGTTGTAGGATCAAATGGGGGGTAAACGCTGATGGGAAAGTTACATTACTGCTAGTACACTTCTGACAAATGTTTGTGTTACTGCTTGTAAAATAATGCATTTTGTTTGGGCTTCTAGGACTAACAAATAGGGAACTGCGTAAACTTAGAACAACACACAAAAACAAGGTTCACCTCAGCACTGTCTTGAGCGAAACTTACGAAACCATAGCGAATTCCCGTGAGGCCTTCTTCAGTGGTGCCATCAACAGCAAGTCGAAAGGCGGGAGATTTTAGATACACAGTCACACTATCTACACCCCATTCTCTCTATTTACAGCATGTACAGCAGTCCCAACACATTTACATTCCTTTTGTAGTTTTTCCCTTGAATTGTATCTCATTTATTCTCATTTCATGTTCACACAAATCTAGATTCCCCTTTTGTGTTAGGGCCAAGGTTGGCCTGCTCGCCGCCNATTTATTCTCATTTCATGTTCACACAAATCTAGATTCCCCTTTTGTGTTAGGGCCAAGGTTGGCCTGCTCGCCGCCCACTAAGGAGAACCGTGTTCAATCCCCGGCCAGGTCACTCCCGGATTTTTGCATGCGGGAATCGTGACAGACAATGGCCCTGGTCGTCTGGTTTTCTCTGGGATCTCCCATTTCCCCCGTCTGTTCATTCCGGCACTGCTCCAAACTCACCTCAATCACCCTCATCGGCTCTAAAGACCTCGCTGTTAAGAGCCGCCCAAATATCTTCACTCACTCACCCTTTTGTGTTTCTCAACATTTTGCTTTTTAAAGCATACAGTGAAACTCTGTATTTTGTTTTTGCTTTTAAAGTTTCCAGGGAAAATGTTGCACGATATAAGAAGGTGTAAAAAAAAGAGAGGAATCTATATTGTACAAGCATTACAGGGGACCAAAAAAAAATAATTTTAAAAATGGGTAGTGTGAGAAAGAGGAATTTACAAAATCAAGTGGGTGTAAAAAGGTTTCCTGTAGTCCCATTGTTCAGTGAGCGGAACAAAATTGAAGTGCATTTTGTGTTAGCATTAGAGCAGTGGTGGGGCTTGACACGAGGTGCAGGACAGGCCGGTGGCTGTTGCAGATAGTGAGGTACGGCTGCATCAGGGACCACCTGCGGGACACGCTCCTCGACATGGTGATGCAGGAGCGCGAGGGCGTCATCGTCGACCGCATCGCCATGAAGAATGCCTGCCAGATGCTCATCCTTCTCAGCATCAACAGCAGGTCCGTCTACGAGGAGGACTTTGAGCGGCCGTTCCTCACCCAGTCTGGAGAGTTCTATAAGGTGAGCTGGAGTAGTTGTGGGCAGTCTGCCCTTTCTCAATTNGGCCGTTCCTCACCCAGTCTGGAGAGTTCTATAAGGTGAGCTGGAGTAGTTGTGGGCAGTCTGCCCTTTCTCAATTGTCAGGCAACTAGTGGTAGTGGGTCAGGAAAAAGACATGTGAACCAAGTTCATGGGATATTGGCAGATTTTGAAGAAGTTTCAGTGTTCAGAATAATTGAGACCCAAAATTTGAAGCTCCAAAGCTCTGGCAGTTCATCAGTTCTAAAGTTATACAGTGAAATATATCAATAAAAAGTACACAAAGGGCATTTAAATTTTATACTTGAAACTGAAAAGTACTTCATACTAAACAAGTATTGAATAATATTACATCTGCCAGAGATTTGAAGGATGTACTTTAAGGTGAAAAGTACTTTAAAGNGCCGTTCCTCACCCAGTCTGGAGAGTTCTATAAGGTGAGCTGGAGTAGTTGTGGGCAGTCTGCCCTTTCTCAATTTTCAGGCAATTATTGGTAGTGGGCCAGGAAAAAGACATGTGAACCAAGTTCATGGGATATTGGCAGATTTTGAAGAAGTTTCAGTGTTCAGAATAATTGAGACCCAAAATTTGAAGCTCCAAAACTCTGGCAGTTCATCAGTTCTAAAGTTATACAGTGGAATATCGANACTCTGGCAGTTCATCAGTTCTAAAGTTATACAGTGGAATATCGATAAAAAGTACACAAAGGGCATTTAAATTTTATACTTAAAACTGAAAAGTACTTTAAACTAAACAAGTATTGAATAATATTACATCTGCCAGAGATTTGAAGGATGTACTTTAAGGTGAAAAGTACTTTAAAGNACTAAACAAGTATTGAATAATATTACATCTGCCAGAGATTTGAAGGATGTACTTTAAGGTGAAAAGTACTTTAAAGTGGAGTACTTTGTAATGAGAATTTACTGTAGGCTGAGTACAACACCAAATAAAACAACTTCTGTAAGTTACTAAACAGTATTTAATCATGTATATTACTAGGAGTCCAGAATTTTCGCTGATTTGTCAGTCGCTTGTAGTACGTGTCAGTTTTGTCGAGATTATGTCTGGGTTAAGTTTGTAATGCAGAGAGGAGGGAGGGAACTTGGTGTGGTTGTGTGTGCTAGATGGAGAGTCAGAAGTTCCTGGCGGAGAACAGCGCCTCGATGTACATAAAGAAGGTGGAGGCGCGAATCGAGGAAGAGGCGGAGAGGGCCAAGCACTACATGGACGAGTCGACTGAGCCGAGGATAGTGGAAGTGGTGGAGGAGGAGCTCATTCGCAGACACATGACCACGATCGTCGAGGTGCGTGCTTCAACCCACTGTTCTCCCTCACCTACTTTCCACTGCATCACCATCGAGCAAGGCGGTAATACACTGGACTTGCATTCGGAAGATTTGGGTTCGATTCCCATCCTGGCCATCCTTATTTTGGTTCTCTGTAAGGTCTTCAAGTCAAGGATCGTGCCTTAATACAGATTATGGCCGAGACTAGAGATGTGCACATTCAAATGGGCTTCTGCAGATTTTGCTGATGTTGACAGCGGCGCTTCTACAGATGTTGACAGAATCCGCGCTTCTGCCGATGTTGACCAAATTGGCACATGCAGGGACTGCAGATAATTTTCTACCATTTTGGAAAACAAAACGTTGCCATAGTTCTGAGGTTTTCTTCGGTATATATAATTGACGAATGTCTCAGTGAAAAAGATGCTCAACTTCCAATGTTTTTTCAATCAGAGTTTGTAGTTGTGTCCCAAGCTCCATCCTGTTGTGAGGTAACCTACTACCAGCTTGACATTAATGATGGTCAGTGTCTCAGGGGAACGAGGGTCGGTGTCTCAAGGGGAATGGACTGTTGCAGTGTCCATCAACAAACGGTACTGCTGAGGGGTAAAGCAGTCTTTCCACACTCTGCTTTTCAGTGAGCAAGACATGTATGACATTGCATTTGGGTCACTTGACTCTGAACAACAACAATATATGTAAATAACCTTACGCATGCTTGCAGTTTTCTCTGTTCACTAATAAGTTTTTTTTGTCTTCACTTGAACTCACATGGTTAGTTGTATTACTCTATTACTCTACTTTTTAGGCACTGTAAACTGAAATAAGTTGACGCGTGACGGCCTAGGGAGAGGGAGGTGTTTTTAATTCTGCGCCAGGTCAGTTGTGCAGGTTGGGGGCGGACTCTACTGTGGAGGCTTCTGTAGTATGTCCCGTCGGCCTCGCACTGGTACCTTATATAATGTAGGACGTGCCAGGCGTGTACTTGGTACAAAATCTGTGAGGGCGGGGTGATGCTTCCGGGCGTTGGACACATGGGTTNAGTATGTCCCGTCGGCCTCGCACTGGTACCTTATATAATGTAGGACGTGTCAGGCGTGTACTTGGTACAAAATCTGTGAGGGCGGGGTGATGCTTCCGGGCGTTGGACACATGGGTTTGGGCTAGCTTACCACTGGTGTTGCTCCCTTTTGGCAGTCTTTGGCCCTTGCTGGATGACTTCGACTCTGGCTGGGCAGGCTGGCTCGGCTGGCGCCGGCAGGTGCACAACCCTATTATTTGCTCTGGATGCTTACACCGGGTTGGGCAAGAGGGTGAGTAGAGGTGGTGTCTGTTTATTGGCTATAAGATGTACAGTTGTAGACTAGTTCACCCACACGCACCCTTATACAGTTGTTCACTGTAGTTTACCCAAAGTTTATACCCTGTGTTCTTGTTGTATTTGGTTATGTCCATGGAGTGCAATGGTCCAGAAAAGTCAAGCGTTAACACTTTGGGGAAATATTACTTTGAATTACATATTATGCCAAATTTCGAACCAACCAATTTCCAAAGCATATAAAATCCTTTTCTTACTTTCAGGGGCTATCAACAACTTCAATTTACATAGAATTTCGAATTAAGTTCAAATTAACAAGGCTTTTATTTTTATTGGAACGTAATTTTATTTACAGTTTTAAATTACTGTTGTGTGCTTTTTATTAACCGACGCCTGTTTCCGTGCAACCCGCCTCGCTTCTCTCCCACACGTGTTAACTGACTTTACATTTGCCGCTACGGGCCGTCAGTGCTTTGGATAAAGGTAATAAGTAATATGTATCATCTTATTAAAAATTGTATTTTTATTGTTTTAAACTTTAGTCACAGATAATCAGTTCTCTTTTGAATTCTACTAAGGTTAGTAGTTTCATGTACATATTGGATACACATGTACTGAAATTCTGGTTGTGTGAAAAATTTTTGACAGTCCCCTGAAGNGTAGTTTCATGTACATATTGGATACACATGTACTGAAATTCTGGTTGTGTGAAAAATTTTTGACAGTCCCCTGAAGAATGGTAGCTAGAGAATCCACTACGGGGTTACAAGAGTGTGAGATCTGACTTGCACCAACATTAGTATGAGAGTGACATCTCGCACAGGTTTTGCATGCACCTTGTGCCATGTAAAATGTGCTTTTCCCGTATGAACGAGAATGTGAGATGTGGGGAGTTGCTTGTGCAGATGGAGAACTCTGGAGTGGTGCACATGCTGAAGAACCAGAAGACGGAGGACCTGGCGTGCATGTACAAGCTGTTCAACCGGGTGACGGGCGGCCTCAAGACCATGTCGGAGTGCGTGAGCCAGTACCTCAAGGAGCAGGGTCGCTCCCTCGTGCAGGAGGAGGAGGGCGGCACCAACGCAATCACCTTCGTACAGGTTTGGCCTCTCGTCGCTTACCTCCACTCCACTGTGCATTCAAACTCTGTTTGAGAAGAGCTCTTGCCTAGCTCAAGAGCATGCATGTTTTTTCATTACCATACGGTAAAACCCACAGTTGGCTCAGTTGATTATTCTCTGGCCTCCCGCCTTTGAGTTCTGCGATTCAATCTCACGCCTCAGCGGGTGGGAGATTTTCAGCATGGATATTCTCATTTGGCGAGTGTGACAGACTCTGTCGTAGGGTGGGGGCCCTCCTGTTAGCTCCCGTCTTCGTTCTGCTCCATCTCCACCCCATCTTGTCTCAGTCTGAGGCTGCCTGGAGCGACAGGTTTGTCCGGAGGGTAGGGTGGCCGGCTGCTAATACCACCAGCTTCCTCTCATCCATACGTGACCCTACCTTAAGTGGGAACTACATGTGGATTTTCATTGTCGTGTACAGTAGAACTGTTTTAAGTTTCTGAAGGGACTAAAAAACGTAGGCTTTTAAACCAGGAAGTTTAAGAGGATCTAATATCTTTGGTTGTTTATAGACCAAGTGCAAAATTAAGCAGAAAAAATATTTAAAAAGCAACTGCTTAAGTTGCCTTTATTGTGTGTTAACCTTTTCAACAATTTTGTCTATTTACATAAATGTATCTTTTTCCAGTCTTTCGAGAATCAATATGGGAGAGTTAGTGTATGTAATTTTCTACTTAATTCCATAACTAACCCGAAGTTGCACTTTGATCTTATGCATGGCAACTGCAATGGGAGCAGTGAGAATTGCATAATATGGCAATGAAGTATTGCTGTGATGGATGGGTACAATGAAAGATAAATCGGGATGGATTAATATACATGGGTAAGGTGATCACCAAATCGGGTGGATAGGTGGATTGGTAGAGGGATGGAATTATTGGAGAGAGTAACGGATGGGTTGGCGAAGGGAGGGAGGACTTAATCCTACGGAGATGGAATAAAATGACACCAAAGTTAGTACTCTATGTACACAAATTATTTTGTTTCTTTACTATGAAAGTAGAATTATAAATTTCGGCAGTGATCAGAGAATTGAGGAGTTTGCTGGAAGAAAGGCCTTGGTGAGAAAATCAAATTATGAAATAATAGCGGGCAAAGGTTTTACAGATTTGCTTTGTTTTTTTTAAATAAGTTAAAGGTGAGTTTTAACATGGGTACATAAACAATGTTGAAACCTTTAAAGCTAGTAATTTTTAATTTTAATTGCTAAAGAATATAAAGGGGAGTGAGGTTTGCTGGTGTTTCAGACATTATGGTAGTTGTATTGTATGTCTGTTATCAACTTTTATTGGCTGCGTGAACTGGTAGAATGTGTGTAGATGTGAAAATTATGTAAACATAATTTTACACGTAAGTTAATGCAACACTCAGGAATAGGTTAATTATTTACGTAATTGTTTCAATCCACAAAGTTTGTGGAAAATATATATTGTAATAAAGATTACACACAACAATTGTGGTCTTCCTGGCATTTCGTAAAGGTGTAACCTATTCCAGGTTTAATTGTGTAGTTTCTGTGTTAAAAATATAATTGTTGTGATTCTATATTTGACCAGTTTTATTTTTATGATGATAGGATTTTTAAATGACATTACATGGAGTTGTGTGTTTTTACTTTTGCATGCATTGTGTTTCTAGAACTTGCTGGATCTGAAGGACAGATTCGACCACTTCCTGCANGTAGTTTCATGTACATATTGGATACACATGTACTGAAATTCTGGTTGTGTGAAAAATTTTTGACAGTCCCCTGAAAAATGGTAGCTAGAGAATCCACTACGGGGTTACAAGAGTGCGAGATCTGACTTGCACCAACATTAGTATGAGAGTGACATCTCGCACAGGTTTTTGCATGCACCTTGTGCCATGTAAAATGTGCTTTTCCCATATGAACGAGAATGTGAGATGTGGGGAGTTGCTTGTGCAGATGGAGAACTCTGGAGTGGTGCACATGCTGAAGAACCAGAAGACGGAGGACCTGGCGTGCATGTACAAGCTGTTCAACCGGGTGACGGGCGGCCTCAAGACCATGTCGGAGTGCGTGAGCCAGTACCTCAAGGAGCAGGGTCGCTCCCTCGTGCAGGAGGAGGAGGGCGGCACCAACGCAATCACCTTCGTACAGGTTTGGCCTCTCGTCTGTTTGAGAAGAGCTCTTGCCTAGCTCAAGAGCATGCACATTTTTTCATTACCATACGGTAAAACCCACAGTTGGCTCAGTTGATTATTCTCTGGCCTCCCGCCTTTGAGTTCTGCGGTTCAATCTCACGCCTCGGCAGGTGGGAGATTTTTCAGCTTGGGGGTTCTCATTTGGCGAGTGTGACGGACACTGTCGTAGGGTGGGGGCCCTCCTGTTAGCTCCCGTCTTCGTTCTGCTGCATCTCCACCCCATCTTGTCTCAGTTCCAGGCCGCCTGGAGTGACAGGTTTGTCCCGAGGGTAGGGTGGCCGGCTGCTAATACCACCAGCTTCCTCTCATCCATATGTGATCTTACCTTAAGTGGGAACTACATGTGGATTTTCATTGTCGTGTACAGTAAAACTGTTTAAGTTTCTGAAGGGACTAAAAAACGTAGGTTTTTAAACCAGGAAGTTTTAAGAGGATCTAATATCTTTGGTTGTTTTTAAACCAGGTGCAAAACTAAGCAGAAAAATATTTAAAAAGCAACTGCTTAAGTTGCCTTTATTGTGTGTTAACCTTTTCAATAAGTTTGTCTATTTACATAAATGTATCTTTTTCCAGTCTTTCGAGAATCAATATGGGAGAGTTAGTGTATGTAATTCTCTACTTAATTCCATAACTAACCCGAAGTTGCACTTTGATCTTATGCATGGCAACTGCAATGGGAGCAGTGAGAATTGCATAATATGGCAATGAAGTATTGCTGTGATGGATGGGTACAATGAAAGATAAATCGGGATGGATTAATATACATGGGTAAGGTGATCACCAAATCGGGTGGATAGGTGGATTGGTAGAGGGATGGAATTATTGGAGAGAGTAACGGATGGGTTGGCGAAGGGAGGGAGGACTTAATCCTACGGAGATGGAATAAAATGACACCAAAGTTAGTACTCTATGTACACAAATTATTTTGTTTCTTTACTATGAAAGTAGAATTATAAATTTCGGCAGTGATCAGAGAATTGAGGAGTTTGCTGGAAGAAAGGCCTTGGTGAGAAAATCAAATTATGAAATAATAGCGGGCAAAGGTTTTACAGATTTGCTTTGTTTTTTTAAAATAAGTTAAAGGTGAGTTTCAACATGGGTACATAAACAATGTTAAAACCTTTAAAGCTAGTAATTTTTAATTGCTAAAGAATATAAAGGAAAGTGAGGTTTGCCGGTGTTACAGACATTATGGCAGTTGTATTGTATGTCTGTTATAAACTTTTATTGGCTGCGTGAAATGGTAGAATATGTGTAGATGTGAAAATTATGTAAACATAATTTTACACGTAAGTTAATGCAACACTCGGGAATAGGTTAATTATTTTCGTAATTGTTTCAATCCACAAAGTTTGTGGAAAATATATGTTGTAATAAAGATTACACACAACAATTGTGGTCTTCCTGGCATTTCGTAAAGGTGTAACCTATTCCAGGTTTAATTGTGTAGTTTCTGTGTTAAAAATATAATTGTTGTGATTCTATATTTGACCAGTTTTATTTTTATGATAGGATTTTTAAATGACATTACATGGAGTCGTGTGTTTTTACTTTTGCATGCATTGTGTTTCTAGAACTTGCTGGATCTGAAGGACAGATTCGACCACTTCCTGCATAACTCGTTCAACAATGATAAAACTTTCAAGCAAACCATCGCTTCAGATTTTGAGCACTTCCTCAATTTGAATCCAAAGTCTCCGGAGTACCTTTCTCTGTTCATCGATGATAAATTGAAGAAAGGTGTGAAAGGGGTATGTATAATTTCTTCTGATGTGAATATATTTTTTTACAGTTATTATTATTTTTTGTACCATCTAGACTGTCTTGACACACAGATTCACCCACAAAATAATGATATCAATAGCTCTGTTCTTCGCAAAGTTATGAATTATTTTCTGCACCAACTTTGGTACTGTTATTTGAACGGCGGTTTTATCCTTGCCTGTATTTATTGTATAGATATTATTCAAAACTATTCACTGTATGTGAAATATTACAACATTTTTATCACAAAACACAAATGAAAAATGTGTTACGAAATTTTGTCAAACTGAAACAAAATTGAAAAATTATTTTACAATAGCTCAGTTTTAACGGAAGTTTAACTTATTCCATAACATTTTAGCAAGTTATTCATTACAGTGAATTTGTTGGAATACAAACACCTTAAAAATGTAAGATGTAGTGTATTTACCACAGGGTCTTGCCTACATTTAAATTCAGTTTTATACAATTATTTAGAAAAAACAAAAAAATGATAATGTTACACAGATATAAAATTTCCTTTGCTGGTGTACTAATTGAACATTCATTAAACACCGGAATATTCATCAACATCTAGGATTTTAGTTTTGTTACAAGTTAAGCAACCAAATTTCTTACAGGAATAATTTTTTCTTTTGGTTTTGGAATACCGACTATCTGCACAACCCTAGAGTGTAGATATGGATAACTTTGAAGGAGTCGGGGAAGGGCTGATCATTTAATTGTCCCGTGCAGTTTACTAGCCGGCGGAATTGCCGTCGCAACGGGGATGTTCTGCCAGGGCCTCCGCGTACACGCGTGAAATGCTGGTGTTGCAGATGACGGAGCAGGAGATAGAGACGGTGCTGGACAAGACGATGGTCCTGTTCAGATTCCTGCAGGATAAGGACGTGTTTGAGCGCTACTACAAGCAGCATCTCGCCAAGAGGCTGCTCCTCAACAAGTCCGTCAGCGACGACAGCGAGAAGAACATGATCTCCAAGCTCAAGGTACACACTCCCTGGTCTCTCGCAGAATAACATGCTGTCCATGGTAAACTGAGCACTTTTGAAAGTACTTATTAGTGTCTACTTTTATGCACATTATGTATTCCACCATATATATACAGTGGAACCTCTATCCATAGAATTTCTGGGGACGGACGTAAAAATTCTATAGATGCGGACTGCACATATTAGTCAACCAAAAAAAACCCAACCTCCTTAAACTTTTTATCTTGAACACATTTATAGGCCTATGTTAGGTATTTGTCAAGTTTAACTTAAAGAAAACAAAGGAATATTAAAGAAAACATTTATAATACAGTAGAACCCTGTTATAAAGTTCTCAAGGGAACCAAGAAGCGTTTACCATATATGTAAAAAGAAAACTCAAAAAAACAATCCACTCTAATTGTTTCTGGTACTGACACTCAAACTTAAATAAAAACAGTATTTAAACACGTCTTCTTAAACCACGTGTGCAGGAAATAGCTGCTGACATAGCGGAAGTATTATTCATAAAGCAACTAACAACAGTTGCAGTTACTAGCTAACAGNAAAAAAACCCAACCTCATTAAACTTTATGTTGAACACATTGATAGGCCTATGTTAGGTATTTGTCAAGTTTAACTTAAAGAAAACAAAGGAATATTAAAGAAAACATTTATAATACAGTAGAACCCTGTTATAAAGTTCTCAAGGGAACCAAGAAGCGTTTACCATATATGTAAAAAGAAAACTCAAAAAAACAATCCACTCTAATTTTTTCTGGTACTGACACTCAAACTTAAATAAAAACAGTATTTAAACACGTCTTCTTAAACCACGTGCGCAGGAAATAGCTGCTGACATAGCGGAAGTATTATTCATAAAGCAACTAACAACAGTTGCAGTTACTAGCTAACAGTACGCTTATACCATCACCCGAAACCAACTTTCCTAACTACGGTTTTAGTGAAGTGTCCACACAGTCAATATGAAATTCAGTTTTGGAAACATTTGTTTTGTGTCTTGTTTTATGCCAGAAATCACTAGTATCAAAACAATGAAAAACAATTAATCCTTATTGTTATGGTGATACGAAAAGGAAATACATTCGATAGAGATTCATAATATGACAAAAAGTTATTTAAAGTGGCATACATTGCATGACACAATATTATTAATTAAAAAATGGTATTTTGTAACTTTTTTTAAGATGCTATATATTTATTGTGTATTAGTTATTTTCGTACGTACTCTGTCTTACGTAACTTGGCAAGATTTTGACAGTTCGACGATAGTAGCGCCAGATGTTTACTTTACATTTATGTATCCTTTCGCTGTCACCTGGTGGGTCAAGTGGAGGTTGTATATTGTATCAACATGCTGTCAGCTAATCCAATTTCCGTTGTTTTTTAATGCAAAACAAATTTTACGGTATTTTTAGACCTACGTCTGTCTAAAAAATTCGTAGGCTATAAAAGTAAAAATTAAAAACCTTTTAAAAAAATTAGTTATTTGCTAACTTTTTTAATTTATCCGAGACAGCGAATTTTGGTTAACATTTGCAAGACAGTAATTGTAGTTCTTGTCACACTTTGGACGTTCCAGCTATCTAAAATAACTGGAAATAAAAGTAATTTGGGGGAAGTTGATTGACAACACACTTTCATTCGCCAACAACTCAGCGATGACTATTGCAAAGCAGTAATTCTGCTATTACTGATAACTAAACTTTTCGAGTTGGAAATATGTGGCATGGAATAACGTAAGAATTGCTTAAATACTGCCCACGCGCATCCCACGTTCTTCCTTTTATCAATGCAGCGTAGTAACAACACAAACACAACAAGGAAATGGGTTTGCGGGAGAACAACATGGCATGTAATGGACGTAGACATAATGATTACCGGTCCATTATAAATTACTAGTAATCAGAATTGCTGTACACATTAATACGTGCTACTTTAAAGATTATACAGAGCTCATGGAAAAATAAAACCACTCGTATCTGTTCACAAATTTGTTATTTTACAATACGCCATATACAGTATTTTTTTAATGCACTTAAAAAAAAATTAAATACTAACATTTATTTTAGTGTACATTTATAACATCAATCTCTGTTATTTGGTATTTAAATTTTATGCTGTGATTTAAGCAAAGAACTTAAAAGTTATTGAGCTTATTATTTGTCTGTGATTCCATACAGTTACTTTCTAAGCAAGAAAATTAAAATTTTGAGGAAACTATTTTTCTTGAAACATGATCTCATAATATGGGGGTGGTCTTATTTTCGGGTTAATACGGTAATTAACATAAGTTACTGTACATTGAAAACGGTACTGTATATGATCCCTCCCACCTCCTTTCCCCTTTCAAGTGTCTAACGTATATTCCACATTAGAGTCATACCACAAATTGTCAAGAAAACTTTAAGTATGAAATGTGTGACCGTTATGTGAAGAAATATGGTACATTGCACTGGAAGTGTCGTGTGTGTGTGTAATGTTTGCTCACTGATGTGTCGTTGATAATGTTTCAGACTGAGTGTGGCTGCCAGTTCACCTCCAAGTTAGAAGGGATGTNTTGCTCACTGATGTGTCGTTGATAATGTTTCAGACTGAGTGTGGCTGCCAGTTCACCTCCAAGTTAGAAGGGATGTTCAAGGACATGACAGTTTCAAACACAATAATGGAGGAGTACAATAACGTGAGTCACTCGTTCAACTACAGTAAAATGTTATTTTAGAGTCCTTCACTTAAAGGTGTGTTTTTAAAATCCATATCAGATGTCGTATTATTTATTACTGGCAACTAAAGAATTTCATGTTTTTGAAATTATTGCAAATCCACACAAAATTCTGAGGAAAATGCAAAAAAAAAAATACAGTTCTATTATACCAATTTGCAGGTTGATTTGTTACATTTCAGTTGAATCACAATTTAATTAACACTTTGGGTGCTGGTTGTTATGTTTCAATAGAATCAGATGTGTAATTAGCAAGTCAAAATTCTTTTTACCAATTTTTTTCCTTCCATTCGTCTTCTCATGAAAAAAAAAATGTGATTATCACTTGATTCTTCCAAAAAAATAAAATTCAACAATTACTACTAGTTTCTCATTCTCTTGTTGCTGCAATTATATCCTTTCTTTATCCTTTGTCATTACATTAAAAAATCACATTTACTATTTAAATTACATTTCATATTTCTTTTTAATGTTAATATCCGCGTCCATCATTGACGATGCTAGTAATAGTCCTGCTAGAAAATATTGTTTGACTTTACTTCGGCCTTGCTTGTGTTGTTAGTCCTCCGATTGGCTGTCGTCTGAACACACCACATCTCTCCACCAATCGATGGCGAGACGAGAGATAAGCAGGATCATTTTCTTTCAGGCTTTTGTTTAATAAAAATTGAATACTTTTTCCCTCTAGTAAATAATTATTAATAACAAACAAAATTATAATACTGAATATCATTTAGAAACAAATTAAATATACTTGCACATGATATCTATGTTAATGAACTGTTAAATTAACCAAATATTATACTGCATTTTGTTTAACTCGTATAATTAAGCGTAATTTGGAAATTATATTAAATGAAGTGACAACATAAAGCAAATATTTCGTAGTCATATCTTATCAAAATATCTCTGACCAACTGTAAACATAACTCCTCAAAAACTGCAATGTGACTGGTTTTTATACTAATTTCAACAGTAATCTCGTGTTGATATCTGCATTTCTGAGTAATACATAATTTTAAATGTTAACTGTAAAACACTACCTTTTAAAATATTATTTCATAAACGAGTAACATGTTATTTTATAGCAAACATTGAACAAACTGTCTCTTAGGGTGCCACATCTTAGATGGATTTGTGGGCTGCTTTTAGACTAATTTTGCTGTTAATCAACGTTCATATTTCTATTTCTGGGAAATAGTTTTTTCAGAATGCACCTGGTTTTTAGATATGTGTTTACGTTTTATTAATAAACAATGTGTTACTTTTTTTTTGTAAACAGAGAAACACAGTTTCATCGGTTGCCAGCTGAATGACCTGATGTCATAGAAACTAAAATTTTTGGAGTCTTAAAAATATTGCAAGCCAAGCTCGTGTTGAATGAAGGTATTCAGCTTGAGCGTTATTTTCTGAGCACTTGGCGATCTCTACTTCTGCATTTGCTTGCTATTACGACATGGATTGGTGTGCGACTTTTGGGCTCTCTCTCGTTTGTGATTGTTGATGAATTATTGTGCTTTTCTTTTGGACTCCGATTTTGTGACTCTTTGGTTAGGTTTTATGAACAATTATTGATGATGCGCACATCTTGTCTGATAGCGTTAAAACACCGCAGCAGATATAGCTTACGGACAGCTATCGTTTCCACGATGCACTGTGTGTGAATTGCGAAAGGGGAGGGGATACACTTCCAGCCCAGACAAAGCAACAACCCCTTCACATGTTCCCCTTCGTGCCCGCCATGTAAGGTTAAAAACAAACCATGTTGTTTGTGCAGAACATAACAGCCAAAACTTATCTCTCCAAGGCAGAGGTACCTTTGTACCATAGTAATAACAGTGGTGGACATTATTTGTGGTAGATGTTTGCCTTTTGAAGTAAGTAGGTAATTTTCATTTTAAAAAGTGTGATTTTTTTTAGTGATTATATTTCTTTGTGATATTCAACAATTTATAATTCAAAACATCTTCTGTATTTTTCAAAATGTTGCAGAAGGCTTGGTCCTTGCACATTATTTGGCAACATAAGGGTGTCATATAATGCTCTTAAATGATATTGGTGTAACATGGCGGTTTTTCAGGTTTCTTGTAAATATTATATTTGTCTATTATTACAGAGTATTTGCTTATGGTGAAAATTCATTTAATATAATTTCCAAATTAAGCTTTATTATATGATTTAAACAAAGAGTAGTATAATCTTTGGTTATTTTACTAGTTTATTGACATAGAGAACATGTGTAAGTTAGATTTAATTTGTTTTTAAATTATATTCAGTATTCCAATTTTATTTGTTATTGTTCATTATTTGCCTAGAGGGTTATTAAGCATTCAATGTTATAAAACACTTGAACGAAAGAAAATTATTCTGGTTGCCTCTCGTATCGCCATTGCTGGTTGGAGGAGATGTGGCGTGGTCAGACAACAGCCAATCAGAGAGCAGGTGACATCAGAAGTAAGACTGAAGTAAAATCAAAAGTAAATTTTCTTCAACAGAACTAATACCACCACCTCCTAGAATGGACGTGCGTGTATTGAAAAGAAGTAAAAAATGATAAAATAAGTAAATAGTACTATATGTGAATATTTAAGAGAATTGCTGCAAGATTGGTTGAATTTTTTAAATTGATAATTGACGAGTGATGTAGATGTATTTTATTTTGAGAAGATGAAATAATAAACTGCTTAATTTTTTGGAGGAGAAGTAAATAAAAAATGGACAAGCTGTGAATTTGAACCTTATTTAACTGAAATGTTACATTGATTTATTCAGAAGAGTTATCAATTGAAATAAATAACGTTTTAATAACCAACCCTCTGATTTTCATGCAACATTCTACTGAAAATGGACTTTGCACTTGGTAAAACTTGTGTGCTACTCAATGTTATAACAGGGTTCTACTATATTACAGTATATCCTTAATTTTTACATTGTTGTACTAGGGTCAGTAGGATTTTGCTGTCTTTGTAATTGTGGCATGCATACAAGTTTTAAGATTTCTACTAACCTGGTTGTCAAAAATTATGCATTTGTGTTAATATTAATGTTTATTACCTTATTAACAATGTATTGAAGCATCAGTCATTAGGTCTGTTCTTAAAATAGTGAATTAAATGAAAATCATTTAACTATGTTTTGCGCTTAACATAAATACAACTGTATGCCTTTATTCTTATTGTATTTCAGACAAATCCAAGTGGAGTGGATTTGAGTGTGCGAGTTCTGACAACAGGATTTTGGCCAACCCAAAGTTCCACTCCAAAATGCAACATTCCTGCAGCCCCTCGGAATGCCTTCGAAGCTTTCAAGAGGTATGTTCCGTTCAGCTTGTTACTTCTCATGAAGTGTAGGGTAGCGTGAATATTCTGTGCACCAAAAGTAACGGAAAATCTGATATTTCATTTTAAATTTCTGTAAGAAAACTGGTTACTGAAAGTCGAGACAAAACAAAAATTTCCCAGTTCCCTGAACATTTACATGCCTGTCATTTAGATGCACACCCATTAGTTCTGTTACTAAATCATAAAAGGAAGTTTTGATTTTTGTTATTGTTTTGGTATACTGAAGATTTGCACAAATCGACCAGTCGAGGTAGTGTATTGGACGGGAAGCGCACCATCTTTTTGTGGCTTCTTTGTGTCCTAAGTGTCATAGAAGTTAAGTTATCTTAAGGCAAGAACCTTTTTTATTGCGAGATTATTTAAATTGCTAGCAAAATTAATTACAAAAAAAAATAAATANCAGTTCACTGGATGGCTGCTGGGAGCCGGAAAATATTTGATAGCGACATTGCATCCACTAGCACGCACAACAGTTGGCAAGACAAAGGACTAGCAGAGTGCTAGTTCCAGCCTTGACCACAATGCGCGCCACATCCAGGTGATGTGAATTCTAAAGTCTGGCACTGGGATAGGTGTACTCAAGGCCTTTGCATCTTTGGGCGCTCCAGACTCGGAATGGTATTGTTGTGCGAGTATTCTGGGCACTCAAACCATAATGAAAAATCAGAGCTTTCATTTTTGATTTGGTAAGAAAAGTTGTTGCTAAAAGTATAAATACACAAAACTTTTTATTTGCAATGAATATTAGAGTGCTTATCAAATGTAGGTTTAATTGAACTACAACGAAAATTTGTGTCTCTGTATAAATTTGTTTGTGTCCATTTGTCCATTATAATACCACTTCAATAACTACATAAAAATTAACTTGAATGGTTTACATAAATCTGTTAAAATCCTTCAAATATGATATTACATTTGTTTCTTACTTGTTCAATCCACTTCAGTCACTTATTTCTGTATGTGCTTTTTAAAGAAAATGTTTTAGAATAACTGTTAACGTACAACCATTGACAATACTGTGTAGGTTTGACTTTGTATTTTGGATTGAATTAAATTGATTATATGCCTGTATGTGTAAGATAATACACAGAAAAAAACTTTATAAAATATTACTTTTTTTGTTACATTTTTTGTAAGGCTTAGGTGTCGTGAAATTATTTTTCATTTTAATCTCACGGATTTCGAACACACATTTTTATTGGCGTTTAGTGAAACCAAAGATCACATTTGCAGAGCCCTCCAGAATAGATGTGGTTTGCTGCAGGTTCTACCTGGGGAAGCACAGCGGGCGACAACTGACGCTGCAGCCGCAGCTGGGGTCTGCAGACCTGAACGCCGTGTTCTTCGGGCCGCGCAAGGAGGACGCGGAGGGCAAGGACGGGGCCAGCTCCACCAGCTCGAGCGTGGCCGTTGTCTCCTCCACGCAGAAGGCCGTGCAGCCGCGCAAGCACATCATCCAGGTGTCCACCTACCAGATGTGCGTGCTCACCCTCTTCAACAACCAGGAGAGCATCACGTACGAGGTGCGTTCACTGCCTCCCCCACACTTGCGGTCGGGTATATATGCTGTTCACTGTGAACTGAGTTTGCACTGTGAAGGACCTGCTTAAGATCTACAGGTTATTCACAGTAAAGTGAGCACTTTTTAAAGCCCTTGCTAAATTTTTATCTATCTTCAGCCACTATTTAAACATAAACATTGCCATGTGACTATAAACACAGTGTATATTTCACCACTCTAAAAAGTTAACGTCTGAGGCTGTAATCAAATATATTTATTAGTGGTTGATGCCTGTTGGGAGGGCCTTACGAAGTGCTCACTTTACTGTGAATAACATATACTGTATGCACATTGTGTATTTTTCCATCATATGTATATAATTAACATTGCCATGGGCCTGATCACTCGTGCTTCAGTCAAGTGAAACTGTAAAATTATTATAACAGTAGATATGTTAAAGGTAAGGTGTTATTTTACTATTCACTAGTTTTTTCGTAACACTTTTAATCCAATGTTAAGACATGGAAATACAGTGGAAACTCTATCCATCGAACACGAGTGAATAGAAAGTTTGTGTCCACAGAAGGATTTTCTGTGGTCCCAACAAAATTCCTATGTAAATAATGCTAAAATATTGAGTTTTTGCCGAACTTCAAAATTTAATTTTTACCCCATTGATTGAACAAAAATTTCTGTGGCATCGCCGAAAATTACATTCTCTGATCATTTAACAACAAAGTATTAACAAAAAAAGTATAAGTATCTTCAAATACGAATGATGCTACGCATGTTTATTGTGTTGCACAAGTTGGCGAAATGTTAAAAAAATAAATTATTTATCAACATATATTTTTTATAGATAGACTGTT